>CAUYON010137537.1:0-105034 GCA_963573935.1 Arctocebus calabarensis | reverse complement strand
TCCCGAGTAGCTGGGACTACAAGCGCCCGCCACAGCGCCCGGCTATTTTTTTGTTTTGCAGTTCGGCCGAGGCCGGGCTTGAACCCGCCACCTTCGGTATATGGGGCTGGCGCCCTACTCGCTGAGCCACAGGAGCCGCCCGGCAGCTATTCTTAATCCTCGAACTTTAGCTGTATTTTGGCAAACTGAATGAGGGAGTGTGTTAGTTCTGAAGACAGGGGGCCTATTAGTACGATTAGCTGCTGTCTTGCCATGCAGAGTTCAACTTCTGAAGCGTCATACACTCAACAGATATTTGATTAATGTTTAAATGTGAAAGGGATGAATCCAGACTAACACAGTGGCAGAGAGGTGGTGGGGAAGAAATGTCTCTGGATTGGTAACAAGGGGTGAGGAGTAGAGGGGAGGATTCTGGGGGGATGACTTGGAGGTTCCCAGGTGGGTGGAGCAGGAGGACGGTGGTGTCTTTAATGTGGAGCAGCCTGCACCAGAAAGAGTTGTCAGAGATGTCCTTGCATCGTATTAACTTGAGGGTCCTGAAGGCCTTAACCCTGGCTTCTCATGTGAGAATCATATAAAACCTCTTCTTCTGATTTTGATAGCAAAACTAACAGGTTTGCAAACGTCTCATATGCTAATTAAGAAACTAATTAAAACTCATCAGTTTTTAAAGACATATGGTTTATTTAAGGTTGATCCAAGATTGATGTTTGGTTAAATAATATTTTAATAAATCATAAAATAAATTGGCTCTAATAATACTAGTATGGTGTTCCAATTTACCGGATACTTTCAGTAAATGAAAGTATGAAAAAAATGAGATAGTGTAGATAAAAATGTCTCATGATCTTTTTTATTTTTTTTGAGACAGAGCCTCAAGCTATTGCCCTGGGTAGAGTGCTTTGCCATCACGGCTCACAGCAACCTCCAACTCCTGGGCTTAAGCGAGTCTCCTGCCTTTGCCTCCCAAGTAGCTGGGACTACAGGCGCCTGCCACAATGCCCAGCTATTTTTTGGTTGCAGCCGTCATGGTTGTTTGCCCGGCCGGGCTGGATTCGAACCCGTCAGCTCAGGTGTATGTGGCTGGCGCCTTAGCCACTTGAACCACAGGCACGGAGCCATCTCATGATCTTTAAATTAAAGCTAGTTCCCTTTGAACCCCATAGCCACTCTGTAGGGTAGGTTTGGTTATTGGCCCCGTTTTACAGATGAGGAAACCGGAATAATTAAGAGAGGTTAAGGACTCATGCAAAGTGATATCATAAGGAAATCGATGAGTTAGGACTCAGATCTAGGTCTCCCCACTATTGCTTATAATAAATTATCCCCAAACGTGCCAGCTCAAAGCAATACATATTTATTATTCTCACACAGTGGAGGGAGGTTGGCAACCCGGGAGTGGCTTAGCTGGTACTGCAGCCTGTGAAGTCTTGGCTAGCACCGGCAGTTCCATTTCCAGGCACAGTCACATGGCTTTGGGCAGGAAACTTCAGTTCCTTTACATGTGGGCTTCTCTCTAGGGCTTCTCCAGGCATAGCTTTACCCAGACTGAGTGATAAGAGAGAGGAAAAGAGAGAGGGGAAAAGAGAGAGGGACAGAATGGGAGATAGTGAGAAAGAGTAGCTGCAATATAGAACTCTTTTTATGACCTCTCTGGGAAGTAACAGCTCATCAATTTTGCTGTCTGCTGCTCCTTGGAAGTGAGTCATCAGGTCCAGCCCACACTCAAGGGAAGAGACTTTAAGAGGGTGTGAATGCCAGAAGGCAGTGGTCTCCGGGGACCTTCTCAAAGGCTGCCACCCACAGGCACCTTTCTACTGGGGCCATACCACATCTTAGTACGAGTCTAATCATTTTCATCTTTGCAGCTACTCCCCACTTCCCATCCCACAGCTAGAACTATTTCATGAACTTGATGAAGTTGCAATGTGGCCAGTTTGGGACGATTTATATCTTCTATAGACAACAGCATTGAACTACTTAGCAAACCAGGAAGTGGAAAATGGTTATAAAGAGATCCAATTACTTTCATTGCCAAGGCGGTGTAAAATGCAACATGGAAAAATGGACTTAATTGGTGAAAAATTAATTAGACAATTAAACTTATTTCTGCTTAAATACACTGAGGTGTTAATTGGTAATCGGACTCGAGGTTTATTTTAAGGTGGATTTGTTATCTTGACTGTGTCCTTTAAGAAATGATCTCTGTTCAATATGCCATGAACACTCCTGGTCTTGCTGAGAAACATTGTCTAGTTCATTGTTACAGTTCTTTTCCAGATAGGACTATCCGGGTCAGACTAGCCCACAGGGCAAAAAAGCATTTGCTTAGGAAGCCCGTCAAGAGGAAAATCTTTCTCTAGCCTGAGGCCCTTTTCTGGGAAGGCCAAATGACAGCAGGGAAGGCACAGGATTACAAGTGGGAAACAGACTCCTTACATCTCTGCCACTCACTAGCTCTGTGACTTTGGGCAAGTTACTTCTGCTACCTGGGTTTTGGTTTCTCTATCTGGAGAATGAGGTGGTGGGTGTAAATGCTGTTTAAGTCCATTTCACCCATAAAATCCTATGATTGTCAAGTGCAGGAATTTCACTACAGGAGGGATAGGCTGCAAAGGTTTTCTTTTAAAATTTTTTCTTAGCCTGATCTGTTTACTAGAACTCATTTTTGCAGAGTACTTGATGTGCTGGTGAGACATAGTGGGATGGATACACCTGAACCTACCTGCTCTCTTTAAATCTAATTGTAGTGATGAGAACCAAGAGAATGGGCAAGGGAGCAGGAGGGAACAAGAGAGGGGATGGAAAGGGGAATAAACTGCAGGGCCTGTAGAAGGAGATGGAAGCCAGAAGCCAGCAGGCTTACCCCATGGAACCCCAGCAAGGGCCAGGGATTGCAGGGACTCACAGAAGATAGAAGGAGGACAGCTAAGTGAGAGTCTGTGTGAATGAAAGGGGGTGTCCCTTCTCACCCCAGACTTGCTTTCTGTGGGAGATTGGAAGATTCCTCTCTGGAGACGCTAAGCAAGGAAGAAGTTCCCCAGTGAAAAAGCCAACAGGCTTCCAGATCACTTGTTTTTATCACCCCCAGAGGAAACTCAGAACTAACTAGCAGTCACTTCCCCTTTACCCCTAGCTATAGCCTTTGTCAATCACTAATTTACTTTCTATTTCTATGGATTTGTCTTTTCTGGACATTTCATACAAGGGCAGTCATACCACGTGTGGCCTTTTGTATCTGATGTCTTTTACTTGGCGTAATGCTTTCGAGGCTCTTTCACAGGGTAGCAGGTACCAGTGCTTGCTGCTTCTTATCACATGATAACATTGCACTATGCGGACAGCCCACGTTCGGTTTATTCATTTATCAATTGATGGACATTTGGCTTGTTTCTATTTTTTGGCTATTGTGAATCATGTTTCTGTGAACATTTGTATACAGGCCATCCCTGAGTTACAAATATCTGACTTACATACGACTCACATTTAGGAATGGAGGCTATTACATGTAACTGGTAAACGTACCTGTTTCAATTCACATATAAATTCGGTTTGAGAACAAACCTATAGAACCTATCTCATTCATAACCTGGGGACTGCCTGAACAAGTTTTTGGGTGGACAAACGTTTTCAATTCTCTTGGGCATATATTTAGGAGTAGAAGTGCTATGTCATATGATTACTTTATGTTTAGCTTCTTGAGGGGCTATTTTCCAAAGCAGCCATAGCATTTTATAGTCCCACCAGCAATGCATGAGGATTCCATTTTCCCCACATCCTCCCCAACACTTGTTAATGTCTTTTTTATTCCAGCCATCCCAGTCGATGTGAAGTGACATTGTGGTTTTGATTTATATTTCTGGAATGACTAATGATGTAAGACATCTTTTCATGTGCTTCCTTGGCATTAGAATATCTTCTCTGAAGGAGTATTTAAATCTTTTCCCTATTAAAAAAGTTTATCTGTCTTTTTGCTATTTAGTTGTCAATGTTCTTTAGATATTCTAGACACTAGTCCCTTATCAGATATGTGATTTGAAAATACTTTCTTTCATCCTGTGGTTTGTCATTCTACTTTTTGGATGTTCTCCTTTGAAGCACAAACGTTTAAATTTGATAAAGTCCAATTTATCTGGTTTTTCATTTAGTTTGTGCTTTTGGTGTTATCTAATTAACCATTGACTAATTCAAGGTCATGAAGATTTACCCTTATGTATTCTTCCAAGAGTTTCATAGTTTTGACTCTTACATTTAGGTCTTTGATCCATTTTGTGTTAATTTTTGTATATGGTGTGAGGTAGGGATCCAACTTTATTCTTTTCATCTGGCTATCAAGTTTTCTAAGCACCATTTGTTAAAAAGACTATTATTTCATTGAATTGTCTTGACATCCTTGCCACAAACACACTGGCCATACATACAAGAGCTAGATAGCATTTTTACCTTACTTCATAGCCTCATCAGACTTCCCAAATTGCTAAGCTTTTACTGTTCTTGGTACCTTTGTATAGGCTGGTCATTGGCCTAACTTTCACTTGTATTGGCAGCTGACCCTCCCTACTCTCCACAGATTATATCCAGATCCTTCCCCTCTCCCCCAGGGGTTACGTTCTGTGCTCTGGGATCATTTTGCTCCTATCTCTCTCTATCATTGCTCTATTCACTTTGTATCAAAGTTACTTATTCACAGATCTACCTGGATATACTTTGAGATCTTCAAGAGCTGCACCCACACCTTCTTCCTTTTTGAAGCACATAGTACAGCACTGGGCACTTTAGAGGCACTTTGTGAATATTAGTTGAATGACCACAGACTGATGTTTCTGAAAATTAGGACTATACTGAGGACTTTAATGGGAAGAGAAAAAGGCCAACTATTGGATCTCTGCTTCCCACCTTCTGTTTTTCTCCTATTCCAGAGAAGAGTATTTATTGATTGGTTCATTTGCTCAAGAAGTTTTTAGTAAGTACCTACAGGTATAGGGCATTGCGCTTGCTGCTGGGAATAACACAGTGAAAACAAACAGCCATGGCCCCCAGGGGTGTAGTGGATGAAATCAACATTAACCAAATAATCCTACAAACAGAAAAATGGAGGACACATCATCAAACCATCTGTCCTGCTATCTACCTACCTCCTGCTCATGCACTTAAGGAGAATCTGGCTGGCCAGCTCACTGACTTTCTGCACACCTGCCACTGTCCACGGTGTCTTTTTAGATCCATGGAGATGACCATCTGTCACCTGGCCTCCTGTTTCTTGATGCATCAATGCCATGAGCCCCCTTCTTCCCCTCCACTAAGCCACATGAGTCACACACAGACCTCATCATTACTACAGAACTTCTGAGGTTTCCATTTCAGTCATCCGAGTTGGTCTGAGTTGTCTTTCCAGCTCAATTGCCCCAGGACTTCCATTCCAGTAATTTCTTGGCCCTCTGCTACTTCACCATTCTTCACTTCCCCTGACCCAGGACTTTAGTCACCTCCTAACCCAACCTGTGGCCCAGCATCATATTTGCTCTGTCATACCCTGGTTCTGCTGTATTCACCTGCGATAGAACACCTGCAGTAGACCTGCCTCTGGGCACAAGAATGTGACTGGGAGAAAACACCCTGCCAGACAGGCTTTATTTTACATTGATGTCCATAGATAAGCTGACTGCTTCAGCATTGCCCAACAGTCCTGCTGCAGTTCCCCAGGTGCTCCCGGACATCTGTTTTGTACCTTCTTGTTTTTCCTCTAACTCCAATACCCTCCTGTCTGCTTTCCAGCTAATGCTCTCGTCTTCCTATTCATTGAGAAAATGAAGGCCATGAGAATGTTCATTACCCACCACTAAGCTTACCAACCTCCAGCGTCTGTACATTAATGCTCTGCTCTCCTTCCTGTTGCAAATTACAAACCATCCCTGTATCATGCCCCCCTCCCCTGGGCCCCTGAATACCATTCTCTCTCACCTACCCAAGGACTGTGATGCAGTTATCTCTCTCTCATGAATCACTGATGTCTCCTTCTCTACTGGAACTTTCCTTTTAGCATACAGATATGCTGTATTATTTCCCATCTTAAAACATAACAAAAAGACAGGCTGGACATGGTGGGGGCTCATACCTGTACTCTCAGCACTTTGAGGGGCTGAGGTGGGAGGATGGCTTGAGTCCAGGAATTTGAGGTTGCAGTGAGCTATAATGATGCCACTGCATTCAAGCCCAGGCAACAGAGTAAGACTCTGTCTTAGAAAATAAAATAAAATAAAATCCAATGACACAAAAACTCCAAACAAAACAGATGCACCCTCTGTAGAGCTCTTGTGCTTGCCCGCTCCTGCCCTATTTCTCTGCTTCTTGTTGTGACAAAATTCATCAAGGGTTGTCTGCGTGTCCTCCAGCCCCATTTAGTACTTTCCCAACTTGTTCACAACTCTAGCCACACTGGTCTTCTGCTGGTCTTTGGACTTACAAATTTATCCCTGCCCCAGGGTCTTTGCACTAGCTACTCCTTTTGTCTGGAATAGTTTTCCACATACTTTTGCATAATCTGCCCCCTCATTTCATAGAGGTTTCTGTTTTAATGTCATCTTCTCAAAAAGGGTTTCTCTGTTGTCCCCATCCCTGCCACCACACTAATCCTTACCCAGCTTTATTTTTTTCCACTGCACCTATCGCTGGCTGGCTTCTTATTATATATATGTGCTGTTTGTTTGTTATCTCTTCTTCTGTCTCGATGGACATTACCCAGAGGCAGGGCATTTATTCCTTCACTGTATTCCTAGGCCCCAGAATCCTGTTCAATATGTAGTAGGCACTCAAGAAGTCTGCATGAATGAACAATGGGACCTCCCATGAGTCTATGAGAACATATAAAGGAAGTTTTCACCCAGTCAGGAAAGGCAAAGAAAGTTGCCCTGAGGAAGTGTGATTGATATCTGAAGAAAAAGAGCTCCAGTGGCACAATCGGTTAGTGCGTCGTAGTTATATGATATCTGAAGAAAAAAAATAAATAAATAAAGAAGGGGTAAAGTGAAGAGGGACGAATGTTCCAGACCAAAGGAGCATGCAGAGTCCTGAGACTGGCAGCATAGTTTTGAACTTGGCAAGCTGAGAAAAGGCTGCATGGGGGGCACAGAGAGTGATAGGGGGCTGGTACCGGCAGGCAGGCAGGAGCCAGGCCATACAGGGTTTGGAGGACCATCTAAGGCTCTGGTCTTTTCCTAAGGCCAGTGGGAGGCCTTGGACACAAGGCATATGTGATTAGATCTACATTTGAAAAGATTCCCCTGACCCAATTATTATTGTTGTTGTTAATGATGATGATAAATGCTTCCACCTGTATGGCATGAAAAAGTATTTTTGCATCCTCCATGCCAGCCTCAGGTTCTTGACTCTGTCATCAAAAGCCGCCTAATTGGAAGACACGGTGTCCTCCTGTTACAGGGATCCTGGTTTTTGAATCCCAAATCGGGTCACATGGTCAAAGGACTTTTTCATTTTGAGTTTACACAAAGCTACACATTCCAATCACATTTAATTACACATTTAACAAACTGCCTCAGTTACAAAAAACAATAATAACAGCCTCAAACACTGGGACTCTTCCAGAAGGTTAGGGAAAAACTACTGTTGGGAGGTAGCACCTCACCAAGACACAATCGCACCTTTAGAATAATATGTGTCCTGATAATGTTGGGCCCATAAGTTCAATATATTATGCTGATGATTTAAACGTCACTCAAAGTGACTCCTTGACTCCCTTGAGAAAAGAGCAACTGCTCCTGTGAGTCCTGGGGCTTCCTCTCATGCTGGAGGGTGGCAGGAGGGCAGAACGGAGGGTGAGTCTTCCACCTTTTGGGAGTCTTGGGCTTAGGAGTCGGTTCTTTCCAGGTGGAATGTTCCTTCGGCGAGATAGCCCAGGCTCCTCTGCCTGCTGCTGTTGTGTGCTCTGAAACACACCCGGGAAGGTAGAACCCAGAGCTGGGATCAACAAAGATTCTCTGTTCAACGGGTGATAGAAATCAATGTGCCTATACGCACGCACGCACGCACACGCACACGCGCACGCACGCACATGCGCACGCACGCGCGCGGAAAATAAAAGCAAGTCTTCCTCTGCCTCCAGCCAGGACATAGGCAAAGGGACTTGGTGTGACCTTGCCAGGGGGCCGGTCCTTCCAAAGCTCTCTGGGAGAAAAGCAAGAAGAGAGGATGACTGGCTTGTGGTGACTGTGAAGAACAGTCCGAAAGGAGAAAGCAGAGTGAACTCTGGGGGCCAGGGAATTTATGGCAATCAGCCGTCAGAACCGGGAACATCAGTGAGTCACGTTCTTTCCCTTCGGTATTAGGAATTGGCATCATTTGGCTGGGGAAAAAAGGCTGACATAGGATTTTATAACTTCTTTCAAGTAGGCAGGTTTTCCTTTGGAAGGTGGTCATGAGCTGTTTTCAACCCTCACCAGGGGAGAACAGCTCATCTCCACGCTGGCATGGATTTCAGGAGCTTTCCGATTTAAATATAAGAACCGTCTGACCTTGAGGATGGCTCCTGGCGATGAGCCAGGAAGGAGTGTCCTGAGGCCTGAGTACAAGCCTTTGGAAGTGGGGCTCCCATTGGAGGTGTGAGGTGTTGAGGCAGCGGTTGGGGTTACCCCGGCAACATCTACAGTCCTCAGCCCTCCAGGAAGATCCTCAGATGTTGAGCTGTGACCACTGCACCCCGAGAGGATGGGAAATGGGCCTTCCAGGCAAGGACTCACTCTGCTCTGTTTCTTCCAGAAATCTCCCAGTTGTCCTTACAATCCTCCCCAAATTTCTTGCACAGGGGAGGAAAAGGAGGTAATAGGCAGGGTAAGGACCCCTTGCTCTCTGAGGCTGTAGATCCCCATCATTCCTTTGTATATGATGTAATTACTGAACACCTGCTCTGTGTGGTCACTTGGCTGGATGCTGCCAGAGGCAAAGATACCTGGTTATGGCCACAGTAGCTGCTTCCAGGTGCCAGGAGGAGTATATTCAAGTTCTATGAAGCCCGTGGCTTATGCATTTTGAGAGGGTAGTCTCTAAGAAGATTAGAGAATTATGAGAAGAAAGGCCTGCATCCTCTCCAGCGTCATTAGACATGAGGTGTATGACAGAAGGGGAGTCAAGGTGGGAAGAGACAGGAGTCGTCTTATTAAATGACCGGTTATTGTTGACGTATTTGGCAAGATATGTCAAATCGTCACTAAAGCCCTTCTAAGGGTCTCGGAGGGGCTCCTGCAAGTGCGTATCTGTGCTGGGGGTGGGGGAGTGGGCATCGTGTCCCTGAACCTTCATTAGTTTCAGGGCAAATTCACCTTTGGTGCTGAACACTGTACGTTCACGATTTCACTGACTCTTCACAATATTCCTCTGAGATACTGTTCTTTCTCCATTTTCCAGAAGAGACTGAGACTCAGGGAAGGAAACTTGTCATACAGCGAAGGTGTGGTGGGGCAGGGATTTAAACGAGGTCATCCAGACTCCAGAGCTTTCATCTCTAACCACTATTCTCTGTTGCCTCCTCTGACTCCCCAGGAGCTCACAGTTTCCCTGAAGGCCGAGCTCTCCCAAGCAGTCCCCATATAGAATGGCCACTCCCAACCCTCTCAACCTGCTCTAGTTTCCTCTGCCACACTTTTGATCAACCGACACACTATATATTTATTTTCTGCCCCCTCTCCCTTGCTGGACTTCCTAAGGGTGGGGGCCTCATTTGCTGCATTCACTACCATATCCCTAGTGCCCAGGACCATGCAGTGATAGTGTAGAGAGCGCTCACTATCCATTTATTGAGTTAACTAATTAATGACATAAATAGTCACAGTACCAGTCTGTTTTGGGTAAATGCCTGAAGAATGTTACAGCCAACAGGTGTTATAGTGAAGATCAAAAACATTCCAAGCCAGGGGATTATCAGAGAGGGTTTCCAAGAGGAGGTTGGCCCGGGAAGGATGGCTAAGCTGATATATATATTTAGGAGGCAATGGCGGGGGAAGGTATAGGATGGGTAGCGGTCCAGCAAGCTGCTTGGCATGCCTCCCAGCCTGCGTCAGCCTCCTTGGATGTGGGCCTCTGTGCTATATTCACACATCATCTAAGTGGGTTGTTAAACACAGGCAGTAGCTACCAAGGGATGCTATGGTTTCTCCTTCCTTGGAGATCTTTAAAAATAGTCATAAGCGATCAACTGTCCTCAATTATTTAGGAAAGAAAGCACTAGCATTGTTGGCTCCTAGAGTGTGTCAAGCCATTTACCTGTCATCTGATATAGTCATCTCAAGAACACTGTAGAGCTGCACTATCATCATCATCATCATCATTATTATTATCCCCATTTTGCAGATGAGGAGGCTGAGACTCAGAGCAGGCAAGTAATTGTCTACAGTCACGCACCTGGCAGGAGATGTGTCTTTCTGACTGTAGAGCCTGCGGTCTTCCCACAACCCTCAGAGGCTTGTGACGTTCTCTCCTGTAATCAGTCTTTTTTAGGACTTAGCACTTTCTGTGTTAGGGAAGCCCGTGGTGCTCTCCCTGGGTAAGGCTGACATTAGTTAGTAGACTCATAATTATGGTGACTACAAAAGTGAAGCCAGTCACATGACTGCATTTTATTGATTTTAGGGCAGCATTTCTTTGAGGCAGGAGGCTGGACCAGATGACCTGTTCATGCCTCCCCATTGATGTTGCTCACTGACAAAAAGATGGTGGGAGTAGCTGTTACATTCTGTCCTTCGCAGCTTATTAGTGTAGGGAGATATGGCTTAAAACAATCCCTGAATTAAAACATTGGTGCAATGATGTATTGTTATATACCTGTGGATAGAGAGACGTCAAAGTAAGTGTGTAAGAATTTTATAGGGAAGAAGCAGAAGGCAGGGAAAGTGAAAGTTAGGGCTTGGATGTTGTGTGAACCTAACCCCTTATGCATGTTGTATGAGGGACAGCCTGGAGCTTTGACATCAGACAGCTGTGGGTTTAAATTCTCACTCTGTCCACTTACTAATCATGAAGACTCAGATGACATGTCTCTGTGGGTTAGCATTCTTTGGTTGCATGCAATGGAAACCAACCGTGGCTGCCCCATGAGCAAGGGAAACTCAAGCTCCTGTCCTAGGAAAGGACTATTGAATGAACTCTTCAGAGTTTCCATGTTCTCTGCTCAGAATATTATTCATGTAGACCTTGGATTATAGGAGAGGCCTGGGTACGGCACCATCCTCTGGGCAGGAGGACCAGGTGCTTTGACTGTTAGTTTCATTTACTACAGTGTCCAATTAGGGAGAAGGGTTTTCTGAAACAGAACTGGGACTATGTAGTTGATAGTCACTACTGCTTCTGGGCCTCAGTTTTTTCATCTGTAAAATGGGGAATAATGATACCTGCTTCACAGAGGTTTTATTGCAGAGTTTCAAGTTAATATATCTAAAGTAGTTTGCACACACAAAAAAGCAACTTTCAGTAAATGGTAGTTATTGCTGTAATGTAGTCAAATCTTTATGATTCCTTTTGCAGATGGTCTATGATAACTTTTGTTTGTCAATTCCAGTATGTATCTTTAAAAGAAAAAAGGAACATGTTTCCTACATAGCTAAATACCAATATCACACTACAATGAATGTGGCCAAGTCGGCTGGCTCACGCCTGTAATCCGAGCACTCTGGGAGGCCGAGGCAGGATTTCCTGAGCTTAGGAGTTTGAAACTAGTCTAAGTAAGAGCAATGCACCATCTCTAAAAATAGCTAGGCGCTGTGGCAGGCTTCTGTAGTCCCTGCTACACAGAAGGCTGAGGCCAGAGGATCACTAAAGCCTACGGGTTTGAAGTTGCTGTGAGCTGTGACGCCACGGCACTCTACCAAGGGTGACAAAGTGAGACTCTGTCTTAAAAAAAAAATACAATGAATACTCATCCTTAACATCTTCTAGCATGTCCACACATTTAAATTTCCTTGGTGACTTTTAATTCTAGCTGGTAGACTGCCTTGCATAGCGGGTTCTCTCTGTGGACTCATGGAGGATAAGCTCATTGCAACATTCGCCTAAGCCAAGTGGAATTGGAAAGGTACATTTATAACAGGAAAAAAAAAATCATTGGACTGTATTTGAAGACTAAATAGAGTTGATCTGGGATTTCCCTCTGTTTTGGTGTATTCAGGTCACCACACCCCCTCATTAGAGCCGACTGTATTTAACACTGCCACAGTTAATGAAAGCTTTAGTAGTTAACACGCACAGACATCTATTACTCTAGGGTGCGTGTCCAAGTCTTCCAAGGCAATTCAACAAACATTTATTGAGTGCCTACTATATGCAGGGGATTTCTCCTCATAACCATTCTTACAGAGTTCTCGAGCCAAACTTAAGTTTTTTTCCCCAGTAAATTTTATATATCAGGAGCCAGATTTGGCTGTTTAGAGTGGGAGAGAAAGAACAGTCACATTACAGAATTACTTGTCTATGAATTTTAAGATCTAGTAAAAGAAACCCTTCTGGTTGCTTTGGGGACAAACATTTCAGGATGTAAATTTTGAAATCAGCAAAGAGTAAAAAGGTCAACCTGTTTGTTTCTTCTCAGTCAGCGCCGTTTTCCCTACAAGGGCAGAGATCTGCAAAGGAAGGTCTTATGTTAAGTTGCGGAAACCACAGTCTCAGGGCTTTGTTGAAGCAGGGAAAGACAGCAATTCCCAATCTGGAGTCTTCCCCAAAGACTGTTGTTTCCAGCTCCTTGAGCCAGAAATCTCTGTTTTCAAGACAGAAAAAAAAGAGAAAGAAAAGTTCTGAGCCAGGGTTAAAAAGGTTCAAAATATATGTGGTGTTTTATAGGACCCAATATGAGCAACAATGTGGAAACACAGGTCCTCTTAGGCACTGCTGGTGGGAGTGTAATTTGATACAACCTTGCTGGACGGCAATTCGGAAATACTATCAAAAGTCTTAAAAATGTTCTTACTCTTGGAATTAATCCCAAGGCAATAAGTAGGGCCATACTCAAAGATTTATCCACAGGAATTGTCATTGCAACATTGTTTATCATAGCGGAAAACTGGAAATAATCTATAAATACCCAACCGCAGGAGACTTGGCAAATCTGCTGCTTGGTTCAGGAACTTACAGGGTATCCTTCCACGGTAGAATATTATTCAGGAATTGGAGGATGTTATAGAAATGGGCCTCTTAATTAGGATCCATAGAAATCTCTGAAATTGTATACAAAATTGTGTGTGTATGTGTATGCAGGTATGGACACTTCTGGGAGGGAGAGTTCTTACGGATTCTCGAATAGGTGCATGACTCAAGAAAGTAAAAAATCACCAGCATAGGAAATATTTAAAGCAGAAAGATGTTGAAAACATATTAAGTGAGTTGGAAAGATAGGTTAAAAGCAAATACAATACAATCTCTTTCTCTCTTTTTTTTTTGGAGACATAGAGTCTCACTATGTCACCCTTGGTAGAGTGCTGTGGCATCTACCAACCTCACAGCAACCCCAAACTCTTGGGCTCAGGTGATCCTCTTGCCCCAGTCTCCCAAATAGCTGGGACTATAGGCACCTGCCACAATGCCTGGTTATTTTATTTAAGAGACAGGATCTCGCTCTTGCTCAGGTAATCCCCCTGTCTTGGTCTCCCAGAGTGCTAGGAGTACAAGTGTGAGCCGGCTCGCCCGGCCTAATACAATCTTATTTTTGTAAAAAATGTGTATACGTGTGTGTTGGGAAAAGATTAAAAAGTTTTGGGTGGTGGCTTGCACCTAGACTCTCAGCATTTTGGGAGGCTGAGGTAGAAGTATCACTTGAGACTAGAAGCTCGAGCACCTGAGCAACATGGTCTGACCCTGTGTCTGCAAAAATAAAGAAAATTAGCCAGGCATGGGAGCTTGTGCCTATAGTTCTAGCTACTTGAGAGACTAAGGTTGGAGGATCACCGAACCCAGGAGTTTGAGAGTGCAGTGATCTATGATCATCCATTGCACTCCAGCCTGGGCTACAGAATAAGACTCTGGTGGGAGTGTAATTTGATACAACCTTGCTGTATCAAAATTAGAAAAAAATTAAAAATAAAAAGTTACACAACAAAATGATAATCCTGGTTATCAGAGCAGAAGGATTGTATTATAGGTGATTTTTTTTCTTTCTTTGTTATATTTTCTGAAAATTTTACCATAAACATATATTACAATTATATTCAAAAATGCTTTAAAAACACATGAGAGCTTTATTTGCCTCATCTATGAAATGGGGGTGATAGTAGTTTGTACCCGAGCTTGGTACGAGATGAATGCTAAGTGAAGTCTGGCTATTGTCAGCATTAGGAGGTGAGGCAGTGTGGTACAGCAGAAGATGCAGGCTAAGGAGACACATATTTGGGTTTCAACACAGGTCTGTGACTTTTTAGCAAGTGATTGCCTTATAATAAGCCTTACTTTTCTCATCTGTGCAATAGACACAATAATAACTACCCTCCTGGGTGATTTGAGCATTGGAGAAAATAATGTGTGTTGTACATAGTTGGAGCTCAAAAAATTATAGGAATGATCCAATGAGAATAGCATTGTATCCTTTGGGAATTGACTAAATGCTTAGAAAACTAATCCTTTGGTTTTTTTTCACCCCGCAGCACGGATCTCATTTAACTCACGCTAAAAGCACCGTAATGAAGAGGTTGGCCTATCAAAGGACTTTGAAAAATGCAACACTCTACAGGTCTGGCCAATGTTGCCACTGTGATTATTAAGTGTTATCTATGGCTTTATTATTATGTACTGGTCCTGGGATGAATCACTCTTGTTTTTCCTTTGTGTCTACTTCAATTTATCTCTTCTTTCCAGAATTGAAAATATTGCACATAAAAGAGGTCTTCCCAGAGTTGGCCAGAGCTTGGCTGTCTTCTCCTTATTCCCTGTGTGTCCCAGCCCCTACCCTCACGAATGATCTGATTAGTACATTACCTAGCGGAGGACCATCACAGCTTCTGAAATTTCATGTGATGTTGCTATTTGCTGAGTATCTAGTATGTGCTTGGCCCTGTGTGTAGTCTTTTTCACATATCACCTTATGTAGGCTGTAGTCTGAGTTTTCTGTTGCCCTGCAACTCCATATCAATACACTGGCAAATTCTGTTGGCTCTTCTTTCGAAACATAACCAGAATCCAACCACTTCTCACTATTTCTGCAGCTACCAGCCTTGTCCAAGCCGCCATCACCTCACATCTGGATTTTTAAAAAAATATAGACTATTTTTAAGAGCAATTTTGAGTACAGAGGTTTTCCATAAACCCCTTCCCTCCACACGTGCACAGCTGCCCTCATTGTCAACATCCCTCACCAGAGAGGCACATTCCTTACAATCAATGAACCCTCACTGACACACGATTACCACTCAAAGCCCCTACTTTTCATTAAGGTCACTCTTGGTACTGTACGTTCTATGGATGTGACAAATGTATAATAACACATATCCACCATCACAGTATCATACAAAATAGTTTCACTGCCCTGAGAAGCCTCTTTGCTTCACCCATTCATCTCTTCCTTTCCCCCAACTCCTGGCAACCACTGATCTTTTTGCTGGCTCCATAGTCTTGCCTTTTCCAGAACGTCATAAATATGTAGGCTTTTCAGGTTGGCTTCATTCACTTAGTAATACGCGTTTACGTTTCCTCCATGTCTTTTCATGGTTTGATAGTACCGTTGCTTTTTAGCACTAAATAACACTACATTGCCTGGATATACCACAATGTATTTATTCATTCACATACTGAAGGACATTTTGGTTGCTTCTAAGATTTGGCACTTATAAATAAAGCTGTTATAAACATCTCAGCGCGGGTTTTTGTGCAGACATAAGTTTTCACTTCTTTTGAGTAAATACCAAGCAGCATAGTTGCTGGATTGCCTGATGAGGGTCTGTTTGGTTTTTAAGAAACTGCCAAACTGTCTTCCAAAGTGGCCGCACCATTTTGCATTGCCTTGAGGACTGAATGAAAGTTCTTGCTGCTTCACATTCTTGTCAGCCTTTGGTGTGGTCAGTATTCTGGATTTTGGCTATTCCAATAAGCATGTAGTGGTATCTCATTGGTTTAATTTGCATTTCCCTAATGATGTATACTAGGGAGTGTCTTTTCATATGCTTGTTTGCCATCTGTATATCTTCTTTGGTTGAGATATCTATTAAGGTCTTTGGCCCATTTTTTAATAGAAAATAATTTTTATTTTCTTATTGTTGATTTTGGTTTTGCTTTTTTTTTTTTTTTTGGATATTCCTCTTATATTTGGATAACAGCCCTTTTATCAGATACCTTTTGCAAATAATTTCTCCCAGTCTGTGGTTTATCTTTTCATTCTCTTTACAAAGTTTTTAAAGAGCAAAAGTTTTAAATTTTAATGAAATCCAGCCTGTCAATTATTTCTTTTACAGATCATGCCTTTGGTGTTATATATAAAATATCACTGCCAAACCCAAGATTATCTAGATCTTCTCCTATGTTATCTTCTAGGAGTTTTATAATTTTGCATTTGACATTTACATTTGTGATCCATTTTGAGTTAATTTTTGTGAAGGAGATAAGGTTTGTGTTCAGATAATTTTTTGGATCTCCAGTTGTTATATCATTACTTGTTGAAAAGACTAACTTTTCTTAATTGAATTGCCTTTGCTCCTTTGTCAAAAATCAGATCCAAATTTATGTGGATCTATTTCCAGTATCTTTATTCTGTTCCATTGATCTAGTTGTGTATTCTTTTTTTTCTTGAGATAGAGCCTCAAGCTATCACCCTGGATAGAGTGCTGTGGCATCACAGCTCACAGCAACCTCCAATTCCTGGGCTCACGTGAGTCTCCTGCCTCTGCCTCCCAAGAGTTGGGACAACAGGTGCCCACTATAACGCCCGGCCATTTTTTGGTTGCAGCCGTCATTGTTGTTTGGCAGGCCCAGGCTGGATTCGAACCCGCCAGCTCAGGTGTGCATGGCTGGCGCCTTAGCCCATTGAGCCACAGGTGCCAAGCCCTAGTTGTGTATTCTTTCACCAATACTAAACTATCTTGATTATGGTAGCATTTCTAGTAAGTCTTGAAGTCTGGTAGGGTTAGTCTTCCAATTCTATTCTCTTTCAATATTGTGTTGGCGATTCTGGGTCTTTCCCCTGATAATAAGTTTGTTGCTATTCACAAAATAATTTGCTCGGATTTTGATTGGGATTACATTGAATCTATAGATCAAGTTGGGAAGAACTGATAACTTGATAACATTGAGTCTGCCTATTCCTGAACATAGAATATCTCTATTAATTTAGTTCTTCTTTGATTTCTTTCATCAGAGTTTTATAGTTTTCTTCATATACACTTTATACATATTTTGTTAGATTTAGAACTAAGTATCTCATTTTGGGGGGTGATAATTCAAACAGCATAGTGTTTTAAACTTTAAATTCCACTTATTACTAGTATATAGGAAAGCGATTGACTTTTGTATGTTAACCTTGTATCCTCCAACTTTGCTATAATTGCTTAGTAGTTCCAGGAGGTTTTTTATTGTTGTTGGTTCTTTTGGATTCTCTGCATAGATAGTTATGTCATCTTGAAAAAAGACAGTTTTGGCCAGGTGCGGTGAAGCCTTGTCTCAAAAACATAAAAAAATAAATAAATAAAAAGAAAAGAAAAATAAGGCAGTTTTATGTTTTCCTTTCCAATATGTATATTATACAAATTTCCTTTTCTTGTCTTATTGCATTAGCTAGAACTTCAGTATGATGTTGAAAAGGAGTGATGGATGAGAGGGAGCATCATTGCCTTTGTTTCTGACTTCATAGGAAAGCTAGCTTCTCATCATTAAGTAGAATGTTATCTGTAGATTTTTTTATAGATGCTCTTTACCAACTTGAAGAAGTTTCCCCTATTCTTAGTTTACTTCTTTCTCATGAATACACAGCAAATTTTCTCAAATGCCTTTTCTGCATCTCTTGATACAGTTAAGTGATTTTTCTTCTTTAGCATGTTGATTTTATGAATTACACAAACTGATTTTTGATGTTGATCTATCTTTGCATATCTAGATAAATCTCACTTGATCATGGTGTATAACTTTTTATACATTGTTGGACTTGATTTGCTAATATTTTGTGGAAGATTTTTCATCTATGTTCATGAGAGATGTGGTGTGTTGTTTTCTTTTCTTGTAATGTCTTTGTTTGATTATGTTATTAGGGTGATGCTGGCCTCATAGAATGAGTTAAAAAGTATTCCCTCTGCTTCTATCTTTTGAAACAAATTATAGAGAGCTGTTATAATTTTTTCCTTAAATAATTGGTAGAATTCACCTGTGAGTCCATCTGGGTCTGGAGCTTTCTCTTTTGGAAGGTTATTATAGATTCAACTTCTTTAATAAATATACACTTATGCAGGTTGTTTTTTCTCATCTTACTTTTGGCAGATTGTGCCCTTCGGGAAGTTTGTCCATTTTATCTAGGATATAAAATTTGTAGGCATTCATTTGTTCATATTATTTTTTTCTCACCCATTTTTTAAATTAACCCTTTAATGTCCATGTGATCTGTGGTAGTAGCTTCTCTTTCATTTCTGATATTAGTAGTTTGTGCCCTCTCTCTTTTTTCTTTTTTCTCTGGTTAGAGGTGTATCAATTTTATTGATTATAAGAAAAAACCGGTTTTTGAATCCATTTATTTTCTCTATTAAGTTCCTATGTTCAATTTCATTGATTTCTTCTCAAATTTTTATTGTTTCTTTTTTTCCCCATTGGGATTTAATTTGCTCTTCTTTTTCTAGTTTCCTAAAGCAGAAACTTAGAAGATTGATTTGAAATCTTTCTTCTTTTCTAATATATGCACTCAATGTTTTAAATTTCACTCTAAGCACTACTTTTGATAAGTTGTGTTTTCATTTTTGTTTAGTTGAAAATATTTTTTACATCTCGTGCTAGTGTTCTTGAACACAATGAGTTTTTAAAATTTCTTTTAAGATTTGTTCTTTCGAGGGCGGCACCTGTGGCTCAAAGGAGTAGGGAGCTGGCCCCATATATTGGAGGTGGTGGGTTCAAACCCAGCCCCAGCCAGAAACTGCAAAAAAAATAAAATAATAATAATAATTAAGATTTGTTCTTTTGGTGGGCACAGTGGCTCATGCCTGTAATCCCAGCACTCTGGGCAGCCAAGACAGGTGGATCACTTGAGCTTACTTGTTTGAGACCAACCTGAGCAAGACTGAGACCCTGTCTCTACTAAAAATAGAAAACCTAGCCAAGCATTGTAGAGGGCACCTAAAGTCCCAGCTACTTAGGAGGAGGCAAGAGAATCACTGGAGCCCTAAAGTTTGAGGTTGCTGTGAGCTGTGATGCGATGGCACTCTACCAGGGACAAGAAAGTGAGACTCTGTCTCAAAAAGAAAAAAAAATTCTTCTTTGGCCTATATATTGTTTAATCTGTAAGTATCTTGGAATTTTTCCAGTTATCTTTCTGTTAAAGTTCTCTGAGCTCCCTAGATCTATAGTTAGGTGTATGACATTAATTTGGGGTAAATTCTCAGTTGTTATTGCTTTAAATATTTCTCCTGTTCTAACGTTGGGCTTACTTCTCCTTCTGGTATTCCCATTTGTGCATATGTTACACATTTTATAGTTTATCCATAATTCTTGGATATTCTGTCCTGGAAGTTACTGTTGAAATATCCTCAAGCTCAGTGATTCTTTCCTGACCCATGCCTGTCTACTGATGAGCCCATTGAAGGTGTTCTTCATTTCTACTGCAGTGTTTTTGATTGCTAGCATTTCTGTCTGATTCTTCCTTAGAATGTTCTTCTCTCTGTTTACCTAGCCAGTGTGTTCTGGAATGTTGCCTACTTTATCTATCAGGGCTCTCAACATCTTAATTACAGTCGATCTAAATTCCTGGTCTAGGCCAGGCACGGTGGCTCATGCCTGTAATCCCAGCACTCTGGGAGGCCAAAGTGGGAAGATTGCTTGAACAAAGTGAGACCCCCATCTCTACTAAAAATAGAAAAACTAGCTAGGTGTTGTGGTGGGCACCTGTAGTCCCAGCTACTTGGGAGGCTGAGGCAGGAGGATTGTTTGACCCCAAGGGTTTGAGGTTACTGTGAGCTATGACACCGAGGCACTAGACCCAGGGTGACAGACTGAGACTCTGTCTAAAAAAAAAAAAAATTCCTAGTCTGATAATTCCAGCATCTCTACTACATTTGAGTTTGTTTTTGATGCTTTCTCTATTTCTTCAAGCTGTGTGTTTTTGCCTTTTAGTATGCCTTGTATCTTTTCTCCATAGCAAGACTTGAAGTACTGGGTAAAAGGAACTGTGGTAAATAGGTCTTTAGTAGTGTGGGTAAAGTGTTGGGAGTGGGGCAGCATTCTGTGACTGGGTCTCAGATTTTCAGTGAGCCTCGAGATAGAACTTCACATGTGCTTCTCAGTCCTTGACACCTTAGGTGGGATGGATGGGCCAGAGTGGGGTATTTTTCTTCCCCCAGGTGGGATAGGCACTGAGGAATGTCCAACAGTTTAGGCTCTGGTAAAATAGTTTCTCTTGAGGGCAAGCCTTGTTAAGAAGAATGAGCTCCGGAGTATTTGAAATGGTTACTTGCCCTTCACCCTGCCAGAAGCATGAGGGGACTTTTCTCCAGTATTCTCTGTGAAATCCTGGAAAAACTCACAAAAGTGTGGGGCCTCCCTTCCTCAACCACGCTCCATGACCCGGTTCCCCAGAGTGTTACTTCTCTGACTTGTCTACACTAAGCCTCCAACAACGTGTCAATGACAGTTAGGGTTTGCGCCCTTGAAGGTGGTACCTTCAGAGCTTTCTATATTTACCTGTTTGTCTCTCCAAATTTGGGGGACAGCAGTTTGCCCCATGACCTTACTTTTCTAATAGATCTAAGAAGGGTTGTTGATTTTTTTCAGTTTTGCTCACCTTTTTACTTGTTGTTAGGATGAAGTGACAACTTTCAAACTCTTTATTCGCTGAGCCAGGATCCAGAAGTCTCACCTGGATTTTTGCTGCAGCCTCCTAACTTATTTCTATCATTGCTCACAACACAGCAGCTCGAATGAGCCCTTAAAATATCCATTAGATTATGTTATTTTCCTGCTCAAAATCCTCCCCTTGTCACTCAGAGTGCCCTGTTTACCACACGGTGCCGGAATCATCGTCTTATCGTCTATGACAAGTTCCCTGCCAGCCATACTGGCTGCCTATTGTTCCTTGAACTTCCCGGGTGTGCTCACCCTGCCAGGCTTCTGCTGTCCCCTCTGCCTGGGATGGTCTTCCCCTACCCCTCTGCTCTATCCAGTGCTTTCCTTCTTTCAGCTCTTGATTCAGATGTCACCATGAAAGTGAAGTTTTCCCTAATTCCCCTGCTGATTACTCCTCCTCAGTCACCCTCCTGGCTTTATTTTCTCCATAGTATCTGATACCCCATATACTGAATTTTACTTAAAAAAAATTCACTTTCTTCTTCCGTCAGAATGTAAGGCCCATGAGGGGTGGGGGGATTTCATCTGTATTGTTCACCACTGTATTATCAATGGATATAAGTCTTCAACAGCCATTTGTCGAATGGATGTTAATGTTGTACTTATCTAGATGAGGCAAGGGATTGATGTGGCCACGGTTCTTCCTGACTCAGAGCCTGTGTTCTGAATGACTATGCTACATTGCCATTCGATTCCATGTTGAATATTGAATATCTGACGCGTTCCTCCAAATGGCTATTTCCTACATCCTGGCAGTTTTCTATTTCTTGGCTCTCACTGGAGTTGATTTTTCTGAGTTAGGAAGAACTCTCTATGAGATGCATCCTAATATTTCCTCAGGATCATTGCATTGCAAAATAGGCTGAAATAAGACTGCTCCCTGCTTTACCTGCAGGGCTCTCTCTCCTTCATCTTGCATCACTGCAGCCGGGCTAAGGTCAGAACTGCACTGCTCCTGGCCAAACACAGTCTCAGTTCAGGATAAGTAATCAATATGAAGAGATCTTTAAAAGAAAATTGTAAAAACCCAAACAGACCAATAATAGTCCACAAGTTTGCATGCTGTATAGCCTTCCAAGTGCCTTTAAGTACATAAGCTGTTTTGATGCTTATCGTGACCTGCTAGACAGGTCACTGCTTATCCTGTTGCTTGGATGAAGAAACAGAGGTCACAGTGACAGTGCTGGAACGAGAAGACCTCAGATCTTCTGACCCACAAAGTCCAGTAACTCCTCAGACTGAGTTTTTCTAAACTGGTTTCAGCACTGTTTATCACCAGATTTAGTTTACAGTTTTTTCATTGTTTGTTTTTTTTTTTGAGACAGAGTCTCACTCTGTCACCCTGGGTAGAGTGCCTTAGCGTCATTACAGCTCACAGCAACCTCAAACTCCTAGGCTTGAGCAATCCTCGTGCCTTAGCCTCCCAAGTAGCTGGGATTACAGGTGCCTGCCACAACACCAGGCTAGTTTTTCTATTTTTAGTAGAGATGGGGTCTTGCTTTTCTTCAGGCTACTCTTGAGCCACCGTATCTACTTCCAAGTTTATAGTTCTGACACCTTTTGTTTATACATAGACCTGTGATCTTGATCCACATTCATGGGTCAGGTTTAAAACGCTAACCCCACCCTTTCGGGCCCTCCTTGCTATTTGTTTGGAAATCAGTGTGCTCTGAGCACCCTGTGCTGGGCAGGGTGGCAAGCCCTTTCCTGTAAGATATATAATGAATTTAATTCACACAGCAACTTGGTGAGGTAGAAGTAGTATTCCTGCTTACAGATAAGGATATTGAGCTGCTGAGAGGTCCTCGTCTAAGCTGGATCATGTGGCTAACAAGTGGCAAAGCCACACCTTGAATCTAGACTTAAATGATTCCAAAACTCGTCAGGAGTCTTGGGATTTAATCCTAAAAAACTAACAATTTACTAACAATTCTAAATAACAATTTACTATCTCTGTGACTAGCTCTTCAAATAAGCCTCTTAGTTTCTGAGTTCATTTATTGGTAAAAATAATGGCAGAGATTGGGGGTGGAGATAGGTTTTACATTCTATGCCAATTTTGTTAATTGGTTAGTGGCTATCAAGAGGGCTGTGCTGAGAAGGATTCTGAGACTATGCTGAGTTCATTGAGTTCAAGTGAGTTCTGTCATCACTTAGTGATGTCTGCAAGGGCCCAGAGTAGAGGAAAGGCCACGTTTAGGTCAAATATTAGCCATCTGGTGATCATGAAGTATCTTAGGTAGTTAAATGTCATGATTCATTAATTTAAGCATTCTGACCTGGCAATGCATAGTGGTTCACACTTGTAATTCTAGCACTTTGGGAGGTCGAGGCAGGTGGATTACTTGAGCTTGCAAGTTTGAGACCAGTCTGAGCAAGAGCAAGACCCTGTCTCTACTAAAAATAGAAAAACTAGCTGGGCATTGTAGTAGGCGCGAATATTCCCAGCTATCTGGGAGGCTGAGGCAAGAGGATTGCTTAAGTTCAAGAGACTGAGTTGCTATGAGTTGTGATGATGCCAAGGCACTCTACCCAGGGTGACAGAGTGAGACTCTGTCTCAAAAAAAAAAAAAATCCTTATCTTTTAATAATAAATAAACCTATCTTGACTATATTCTTTCCTGTCCCCTTTTAGTTTTTCCTCTAAGTTTTCCACATCCTTGTACAAAATCCATCATCATGGATTAATTGATCTGATTGCTAAAGGATCTCCTTCTCCTGGCCTAGGCAGCCTAAGTGCATCTGTTGTCTATTGCCATGTAACAAACTATGCCAGAATCCAATGGCTTAGGGCAAAGATTATTTGTTTCTCATGACTAACTGGGCCACTTGCTGCAAACGTTGCTGGCTGGGGTCACTCGTATGCTTGCAGCATTTTGGTGAGAACTCGACTGGGTCATCTTGGTTCTCCACCACATGGCCTCTCTTGCCTTGTGGAGTCTCTAGTGCGTCTCCATGTGACATTTCTCTCTTCATCAGGATATCCTGGATGTTCTGACAACATATCAGCTGGGTTCCAAGAAGAAGCATTCAAGAGGACAAGCCCAAATGTGCAAACATTGATTAAGCCTCTGCTTGTGTCACACATGCCAATGTCCAAAACTCTGGATAAGTGTAGAGTTGGTGTGGAAAGTGTTCTGCAGAACTTCCCTGGGGTTCTGGTTCACTGGAAGCTGCCAGTATAACAAAATATCATCATAGGCAGTTTCAGGTATTCTATCACATATGGAAGTAGTTATGATGCACTTATGGATGTGCCGGTGCTGAGTTATAAGGCAGGATCCTTGTTTGTGGAGTTTCCAGTTCAGTAGATAGTATAGAACATACTCTGAAAGAACAAAGCAACACAAGTTAGTGGGAGCAGATTTCAACATGCAGTTACATTTCCCAAAATGTCATATGGATCAATTTTGGGGACTATTTTTTACCTAAATAAAATGGCTGTGCTACAAAAACCTATTAACCCATAATACAGATAAACTATGGTACAATTTCCTAAGTGTCACATATTAATGCACCAGGTTCATGAACCTGCCATTGACATGTATGCTGGAATTGTTACTTGATATTCTCCTTTGATTCAACTTACTTTTTAACACTTAAATAATTTTATTTTAAAACAAAGTTTTATATCACTGCTATAAAAGCAAAATTAATATCATTTGCTGTTAACTATGAGATAGCCATAAAAGTAAATTCAGCTAAAATGAAAAATAGTGATAACATCAAATGTTGGTAAGGATGCAGAGAAACTGGATCACTTACATTACTGGCAGGAATGTAAAATGGTAGAGCCAGTCTGTAAAATTGTGGGATAATTCTTTTTTAAAACTAAAGGTGGAGCAGGATGTAGTGGCTCATACCTGTAATCCTAGCACTCTGGGAGGCCAAGGTGGGTGGATTGCCTGAGCTCAGGAGTTCAAGACCAGCCTCAGCTAGAGCGAGACCTTTTCTCTAAAAATAACTGGGCATTGTGGTGGGCACCTGTAGTCCCAGCTACTTGGGAGGCTGAGGCAAGAGGATCACTTGAGCCCAAAAGCTTGAGGTTGCTGTGAGCTATGATGCTATAGCACTCTATTCAGGGCAACAAAGTGAGACTCTGTCTCAAAAAACAAACAGGGCAGTGCCTGTGGCTCAACGGAGTAGGGTGCCGGCCCCATACGCTGGAGGTAGTAGGTTCAAACCCAGGCCCGGCCAAAAACTGCAAAAAACAAATAAACAAACAAACAAAAAACCTAAAAGTAGATGGCTGGAATCTATAGAGAACTCAAATTAGTCAATAATAAGAGAGCAAACAATCTCATCTATCACTAGGCAAGAGACATGAACAGAATCTTCTCTGAGGAAGAGCTACAAATGGCTTAACAAACGTGAAAAAGTGCTCATCATCAGAGAAAGTGCTAATCATCAGAGAAATGCAAATCAAAAATCAACCTGAACTCAGCCTGGGCAAGAGCAAGGCCCTGTCTCTAAAAAATAGAGATTTTGTGGCATTTTGGCAGGCGCCTTTAGTCCCAGATACTTGGGAAGGTGAGGCAAAGGATTGCTTGAACCCAAGAATTTGAGGTTGCTGTGGGCGATGATGCCATAGCACTCTGCTGAGGACAACAAAGTGAGACTCTGTCTCAAAAAAACAAAACAAAACAACCACACTGAGGTATCAGGTGAGAATCAACAAAGTCCCACGCAGATGCTGGCGTGGATGTGGATCTTTTTACACTGTTGGTGGGACTGCAAACTAAATCAACCTCTTTGGAAAGAAGTATGGAGAATCCTCCAAGAACTCAAATTAGACCTCCCATTTGATTCTGCAACCCCACTAGTAGGCACCTACCCAGAAGAAAAAAATCATTTTCTCATAAGGACATTTGCATTAAATTGTTTATCACAGCTCAATTTATAATCGCCAAGATGTGGAAACAACCTAAATGCCCACCAACTCAGGAATGAATTAATAAGCTATGGTATATGGTATACCATGGAATACTACTCAGCCATAAAAAGATGAAGACTTTACATCTTTTGTATTAACCTGGATGGACTTGAAACACATCTTTTTAGTAAAGTATCACAAGAATGGAAAAGCAAGTACCCAATGTATTCAATTCTAACATGAAGCCAGTAGATGATCTAAGACATGCCCTCATAAGAGAAAAACTCAATTCCTTTCAAGCTGGGAGAAGGGGGAAGAAAAGAGGGGGATTGATATGCTCTCACTTAATGGGCACATTTAAGGGTATATGGCACAATTATTGGGTGCGGGATGCAACTACAAATGCAAACATTGTAACCTAGTTGTTTGTATCCTCACATTAACCTGAAATAAAAATAAAATAAAATTAAAGTAAAAGTGGACTTACCATACATCCCCAAAATTTTACACTTAGGCATGTTTCCAGAAAAATGTTTTCTTGTGGGAACTTATATATGAATATTCCCAGCAGGCATTATTCATAATACCCAGAAAACTGGAAATTGCTCAAAGGTTCTTCAGCATGTGAATGGTTAAGTTAGTGGTGGTACATCCATACCAAGGAATACTACTCAGCAATAAAAAGGAAGGAACTGTTGAGATGTGTGAAAACTTGGATGAACCTGAAGGAAATCATGCTCAGTAAAAAAGCCAGTCCCAAAGGCTATACTATATGATTCTAATGATACAACTTTTTTTTTTTTTTTTTTTGTAGAGACAGAGTCTCACTTTATCACCCTCAGTAGAGTGCCGTGGCGTCACACAGCTCACAGCAACCTCCAACTCCTGGGCTTAGGCTATTCTCTTGCCTCAGCCTCCCAAGTAGCTGGGACTACAGGTGCCTGCCACAATGGTCAGCTATTTTTCTGTTTTGCAATTCGGCCGAGGATGGTTTTGAACCCGCCACCTTCGGTATATGGCACCGGCACTCTACTCGATGAGCCACAGGCGCTGCCCGATACAACATTTTTGAAAAGACAAAATTTTAGAACTGGAGAGCAGATTTTAGGGATGAGGGAGGGAGCATGGATGTGCCTATGAAGTTAGTAGAAGGACTTTTGAGGTGACAGCACAGTTGAGTATCTTGGTAGTTATGCACAACTGCACATATCGGTAAAATTCTATAGAACTACACACATACACACACAAATGAGTACATATAAAACTAACAAAATCTAAATAAACTGGCCAGGTGCGGTGGCTCACACCTGTAATCCTAACACTCTGGGGAGCCGAGGTCGGAGGATCCCTGAGCTCAGGAGTTCAAGAACAGCTTGAGCAAGAGACCTCATATCTACTAAAAAGAAAAACTTGCTGGGCACCTATAGTCCCAGCTACTCAGGAGGCTGAGGCAGAAGGATGGTTTGAGCCCAAGAGTTTGAGGTTGCTGTGAGCTATGATATCACAGGAATCTAGCCTGGGCAACAGAATGAGACTCTGCCTCAAAAAAAAAAAATAAAAACTAAATAAGCTGTATGGATTTTACCAGTACCAATTTCTTGGCTTTAATACGATGCTATTTATTGTGTGAGATGTGAACATCGGGAGTAGGGTGGATGGGACTTCTTTGTATACTTCTTTGCGATCTCCTGTGATTCTAAAATGATTTTAAACAAAAGGTAAAACAATGTAGAATAATTATAGTCAAGGGTGTTTGTCAGCACATTTCCTAAAATACCTAAAACCACTTCAGTGATTACCTCCAGTGTCCCGGGGACCCCACAGTGGAAGACTCTGATGCAGAGCAGTCATAGAGCTCATCTAGGCTTAAGGAATAGGATAGGCTGCTACACAGCACTGGAGAGGGGAGAACACTGGGCACTTAGTGCTTAGCCTGGGTCAGCCCCTATCCCAAACCTTTTCCAGATGCTAATTCATTTAATTCTTGTAACAACTCTGCCTGGAACGTGTTGGGGGGGGGGGGTGGTTCCGTGGGAAACAAGATATTTGGGCAGAGATTTGCAGGTGGGAAGTAAGGATGCTCTCAGGAACGATACCCACGAAGGGTGAGGGACACAGGATTGAGCAGAGGGAGATGAGCATTAGGCAGTTACAACAGAGGCCTCAGCAGATCCTAGGGAATCTCTGCATTTGGGATGCGTCTTCACAGCTACCCTGATCAAAGCAAGCGGGGTGAACTATTTTACTTCCTCATGAGCATTAATTCGGGCAAAGCAGCTTCCTTGGGCTGAGGGTGATGCCTGGAGAGGAACTCAATCGTGAGCTGTTAGCAAGGACACACGTGGAAGCTGGGGCATGAAAGCTTCATTCCGAAGGGGAGGAGGGGTGTGAGCCCACCACAGTGTCCACTGCAGTCCTCCCCTGTGCTCAGAGCCACGTGCTTAGTACAGTAATTTGCCTTCTCTGGAAGCTGTTCCAGGATGGGTTTTTCTGGGGAGACCTAGAGGAGGAAGGTGGTAAGACAAACAACTGCCCCAACTCTCCATGCCTTACTGTACTCACTGCGATCCCCTCTGTGTTCCCGATTCACTCCCTGTCAGTACCTCTGCTGGTTTGGGCAGCCGTTTGGTCTCTGGCCATGGTTGCTGCCTTTGTTCATATTGGACAGAGAGCCCGAGGAGATGGCCCCATGGGCCACCTGGTGTCAGATGTGTTCTCTTTTGCTCTCATTTGCTAACAGCTACTCTTCCTGGTGATCAGGTCAACTGCTCAGGCCAGGGTGGTGACGCCTCTCCTCACCTGCTGGTCTCTTGACACAAGAAACTTGAAGTGATCAGGCAGCTGAAAGTTTAATTTTTCACTGTATCCCTGCCAGCAGAATGCTTCTAGGAAACAGGACCTCTAGGCCCCTAGAGTGGAGTTTCCTGGGAATAAGGACAAGCAGAGCTGCTTATATTTCTACCCTTTAGTCCCCAGGCTCATATATGTTAACCTACTTGGGATGCAGAAGTATATCACAGTAATAACCGTGTCTGGGAGGGTGGATGGTGTTCCATCTTTGCAGGTTCTCATCTCCAAGCTGGTACCTTCAGAAGACCATGTCATCACTCTGTGGGACCGGCAGTTTCTGGGTGGTGCAATATGTTACTGAACCAGTGGATCCCATGATCATATGGCTACAGCCACGCCTCCTTTGTCATCCAATAAGGTTTTTTTTGTTTGTTTGTTTGTTTGAGACAGAGCCTCAAGCTGTCAACCTGGGTAGAGTACTGTGGCATCCCAGCTCACAGCAACCTCCAATTCCTGGGCTCAAGTGAGTTTCTTGCCTCCGCCTCCCAAGTAGCGGAGACTACAGGCGCCCGCCACAACACCCGGCCATTTTTCAGTTACAGCCGTCATTGTTGTTTGGTGGGCCCGGGCCGGATTCGAACCCGCCAGCTCAGGTGTATGTGGCTGGCACCTTAGCCCGTTGAGCCACAGGCGCCGAGCCCCAATAAGGTATTATACGAGATTCTGTTCAGTGTCTCCAACACTCTGTAAGTTCTCAAATAGTGGGGCTAGATGAGGTCTTGCAGTCAGGAAGGAAAAATCCAAGCATGGACTATGTATTAATTCCAGTCTGCTGCTCCTACCAGAAGGAATTAATACAGGGTTACAGGGTAATCCATTTTCCACTAAGTCCTGGTTGGTCCTTTGGAAGGAGAGTACAACGTGAGGTGCTCAGTGTTGGTGTCTATTGTTGGTGGGTTGGAAAGTAGCTCAATGAGCCTTGCTGAGTGGCAGCCCATGCTCTTGGCTCCATGCATAGCTTCTATCCCTGTCAGCATGGCTACTCTGCTCATGAGCCATTATCCCAGTACTGGGGTGGCTGATGATGGAGGCTGGCTGATATTAACTACCTGTGAAATTCCGTCTACTTGATGGATTAGCCTCTCTTCCTTGGTGGGTGCCCTTGGACAGGTACTAACACATGTAAAGATCTCCCACTTCATGCACATAGATTCAGCCACTTACCTCTTTCCCAGATCACGTTGTCCCTAATCTTACAAACTTTCTCCGTCCAGATCTTTGATCAAGAAATTAAGCCAATCACGCTGCCCATGGATCTATATATATTCTTACCTCCAGCCACTTTTCTTTGCACTCAAAGTAGATGACCACAGGTCACCATCTAAATCTCTGCACACTGAAGGATTTCCTTTCATTGCTGCCCTTCAGTACTCTGTCCTTCTCCCTACTCAGTGGGGCTATGGGACAACAGCAGTTCACTTTTAATTTGCACTCTCATACTGAGTTGATCCATCTGTAAATCAAATCCAGCCTTTTCATCTCTTCATTAGTGGCCATCAAGGATTCCCATGGGGTTGTAGATGTAGATGTGAACCGAGTGAGAGGTGCTGGTGCAAGAGTGGTGGGCGATATGGGAGTCTGGGCCACCTGTTGGTGCAGCTTACTTGTGCCCTCGTGCTCTTCTCAGGCTTGATCCTGGATACACCACTTGCACCTTAAAATGCTTTTGAGCCCTGTGACTTTATGAATTGGTGGGTCTGACTGAACCCTGCAGTTGAAGCTGTGTAGCCACACGACATCCCATAATCAGGTGCTTTGTGTCTACCAGGGCCCAGCAGATCACTGGTTGCTGTTTTTTGAATAAGATATGTAATTATCTGTTATAGATGGCATGGCCTTCCTACAGGGCCTTAGAGTTCTGTGTCGTGACCCTTCTTGGGGCTTTTCATAAACTCCATACAGTGTGTTGCCTTTGCAGAGCTCTTTCTTATTCTGGGTAAATGGGCTGGAATAGTCTTCTCAAATGTGGAACATGCTGTGTCTACCAGTTGTCTACCAGTTTGTGTGTAGGCAACCTCTGAGATGGTCTCTAATGATCCCTGCAACCTGATACTCACACCCTGAGTATCCTCCTCCCCTTCAGTGTGGACTGGACCTGAGGCCTCACTTCTAATGAACAGAAAATGGCATGTGGGATCAGATGGTATTTCCAAGATTAAAGTACAAAAAGACTGTGGCTTCTGTCTTGAGACCTTCTCTCCTTCTCCCATCACCAGCTATTATTTTGCAAGGACACTTAGGACACACGGTAAGGTGCCAAGATCTACCAGCAACTACAGAAATGAGCTTGGAAGCAGAACTTCTAAAGCCTGCAGCAGCTGTGAGAGTGGGCTTGGAAGCAGATGTTTCCAACTGACACCTTAACTGTGGCCTCGTGAGAGCCTTAGGCTCCCGTGCTTTCCAATCTAGTCCTTGACCTTGGCACAGCAGATCTTTTGGAGTTGAGAATTCTTCTCTGGAGTTCACTCCTTTTATAATTAAGTTGTGGGCCCAATCCTTCATTTTCTCCACCCTTCAGCACAGAGAGTCTTTGTATGTACTGCCAAAGATATCCTCAGGCTCTTACTCTTTGCCATATATTGGTGATTGATCATTCTTGGTCTTTTACTGTCTTTCTGCAATGACTCTATACCCTTTCGCCCCTAAGAATAGCCATCTCATTCTACAGTCTTTACAAATACTACTTGTCCAGAACCTCCCAAATGCTAGATTTGCTGCACCCCCTAGTGCATTGACATCCACCTGTGTCCCTTGCAGTCCACTACCAGTGAAGGTGTTAGCAAGTGCAGCCTAGCCCTATGCCAGGGGGCTCTCACTGGTCCACCTACGGTTAGTAATAAGGTCCTCAGTACTGGTCAGCCAGCAATTGATACCGCTCCCAAATCCTATTTTTGAGACTGCTTTCTTAGGCCAACCAACTGCTGTAGTAGGTCAGGTTTCCTGGGAAACAGACTCAGAGGCAGAGATTTGCATGCAGGCAGTTTGTTGAGGAGTAGTTTTGGGAACAACACCTGTGAGGAGAAGGAAGGGAAATTGGATTGGGTGGAGAGAGATGGTAGGTTCTGAGACAGTAACAACAGAGGCTTCAGTGGATTGTATGGGGAGATGGGAAGCTGAGATATCCCTTTGGAGTTGTCCAATAAAGGCAAAGAGGCTGGGCTTTTGTACCCCACATTGATGTTATTGGATGAAGGCTGCCCCAGGAAGGGGACACCACTGTGAGCAATACAGCTTCCTTTGGTTGAAGGCAATTCCTGGAAGAGACTCAGTTGTGAGCAGCTAGCATCCAATACCCCTTGCAGCTGGGGAAATAAGTGTTGCGGTCCTGAAAGGGGAATTGGGCCGGGTACCACTGAGTCTGCCCCACTGAGTATTATTACTATCCCCCTTTTAGAGATAAGTAAAACCGAGGCACAAAGGAGATAAGTAACTTCCCTAGCCAGAAAGTAACAGAGCCAGAGCCCGTGCTCCAGTGCCTCTCCAGGAACAGGAGGAGGGAGAGAATCCTTCCCCCATTCTTGGGATCATGGCCAAGTCAAGGAACAAGTTAGACATGCAAAGTCTGCTTTTTATATTTCCCAGTCTCCATTTTGGTGCCCTTTTCTCTCTGCTTAAGAGTCTCTTTCCCAGACCTTGAAGGCATGGGGAGAGCATTCCAGGCTCAGCAGTGGAGGAAACGATGCGTCTGGTGGGTGTCTAGTGGGTGTAGGCATGACCTGCGTTGTGGCAATGAATCGACTTGCAAAAAGAAAAGATTATAAAGACAAGCAGAGGAAGAAAAAGCAAGATAGTGAAGCTCAACTGCAGGAGTCTTGAACAGTCAAGCTAATGAATTTGGTCACTTCTTTGTACACAAAGGCAAGAGAGGGAGGGTTTTGAGCAGAGGGGAGTGAGTAAGAATGCCCTTCAAAGGGTTGCTTAAGGGAAATTTAATGTTTCCCCGAGGCCAAGGATCAACTGGTGGAGGCAGAAATTGAAGGTAGGGAAATCTGTTATGAGGCTGCTGTAACAGTCCAAGCGGGAAGAGGGAGAAGAGCGGTGGAAGAAAAGTCAAGGTGGAATGCTGGGATAGGCTCGAGAAGGGAGAGTGTCAGGAATCCACATATGTTAAAGGCAATTGTCTTAGAAGATACCTGTATGGAGAGCAGGACTTCAAGTATGCTAAACAAAGGCGCCTATGGCGAAGCCCCCTAAAGATGAACACTCTGAAAGGCTTTCTGTGGCAAAGGCAGCAGAAATTGCTTTCCCACAATCTGAGTAACCCACGTGACACCTAACACCATGAATCCAGGCAGGCACCTGGGTACATGGGTGTGTATTTGCCTATCTAGGTAAGGATTTTATTTAACAAGACTCACATGGTGCTTGACACGTATCCGGCGCCATTCTCTATGTGAACGTCAATTCACTCAATCATTTCTTGTCATGACAGCTCTCCAAGGGAGCTGCTATTACCATCTCCATTTTACAGATGAGAAAACTGAGATATAGAGAGGTTAAGTAATTTGCCCAAGCTTATTCAGTATCTCAGCTCAGGTTGTTACAGCAAAATACCATAAAGAAGGTGGCTTATAAACAACATAAATTTATTTCTCACAGTTCTAGAGGCTGGAAGTTCTAGACCAGAGTGCTAGCCTGGCCAGATTAGGTGAGGGCCTTCTTCTGGCAGATGGCCAACTTCTCATATTCTCACATGATGGAAAGAAAGCCAGAGACTTCCCTGGAGTCCCTTTTTGAATCCCGTAATGACCATGACCCAGCCTCATGACCTATTTTCTCCCAAGGGCCACACTTCTTAACATCATCACCATTGGAGGTTGGGATTCCGTCCATAACATCCAGTAAATGGAGGAACCAGGATTCAAACCCAGGTAGTGCCTCCACATTCCATGCTGTTATCCACTGTGCTCTGCTCATGACACTTTGTGATTAACTATGATAAAAATTCAAGTGGGGATAAAAAAGATACTAATCACCACTTACTGATCAAGTCCAATGGGACTTTAAAAATTACCAAGATTGAGGTTGCTGTGAACTATGACGCCATGGCACTCTACCAACGGTGACAAAATGAGACTGACTCAAAAGAAAAAAATTACCAAGATTTCATATTTTGATTTTAAAGCCTATTACTTCCCCCTTTCTACCTGGTAAACTTATCTTACGCTGTCTCTCAGTCTTCAATTCATGAACACTTTTTGGGAAGCCACACCCATCACCGTGTCTTAGGTTAGTGAGTCTGAACAGCCTGAAATAATCCCATACATGCACAGCGACAGAAACAATATAGGGTCTTTAGTATCACTGTGTTAGTCATTTATTCTTTTGTTAAGTGCTTCATTCACAGAGGAGGCAACAAATACTATTCTGTGCAGGCATTGGGCTGAAGATTAGAAATACAAGAGATAAAGAAGGGCCTAAAGAAGGGCCTTGAAGGGCCTACAGTCTCAGGGACTCCCCTCCCTTACCTGTGGTCACTTCTGTTGCCTTTCTTTCTCCAGACTAGAACTCAAAACACAACTGAGAGTCAGGAAGGCAGAGGAACATTTCATGGCTGTTGGAAACAGCTGGGGGTGGGGATGGGGTTGCTAGATTGACTCTGTGAGAGGGAAATGATGATTGCGATTTAAACCTTGTCCTCATACCCTTCTTCACCTTGCCTGCTAATGCTTATCAGCTGTTTCCTCACAGTCTTGGAAGAAGCTCAGGGGGCTCTATTTTATTGATATTTTGATATATCGGTGAAAGAGTTAAGTGGCTTACTTGATGTGTGTGGAATTCTCTGTCCTCTGATTTCATCAACTTCGTTTCTATCTTTAAAAAGTGCTTGATAGGGAAAGAATATATACAACATATATCTAAGTATGAATCATAAATAATAAAATGAACATTTGTAAACCGCCCAACTTAGTAACATTTCCAATTCTGTTAGCTACCTGTGATCGCCTCGCTAAGCTTGCATCTTGCCTACTTCCCAGGGGTAACCGCTGTCCTAAATTTTGTGTTTATCATTCCCTTGCTTTTAAAGATAGTTTTATCACATATACGTGTCCCTAGAAAAATATAGTATTTAGCTTGAATTGCTTTTTTTAGCTTTATAAAAATGGTTTCATTCAGTACAGAGTTGGACTGTGACTTGCTGTTTGCATTTCGCATTGTATTTCTAAGATTCATGCCCTGTGTAGCTGGACTTTAGTTTCACAGCTGTTTATTAATTTATTCAATAAACATTGATTGGGCCCCTGTAATATTCTATTAAGTGAATATATCACAATCTATTTATTTAGTCTCCTACTGATGGCTGTTTGGGTTTTTTGTGTTTCTTTTTTTCCTTTTAAGAGTAGTGCTACTGGGAATATTCTTTTACATGGCTCCTGACACGTGACTGCAAGAATTTCTCAAGAATGCTGATTTTCCAACTGAGATTCCTCATCTTTAGTGAGTCATAAACCAATTTAATAAATTCAATCAGGATTAAAAAAAAAAGAAAAAATAGAGCAAAGAACATCTCACTGCATTTTATGTAGAATGGTTAAGTATAACTCCTTATGCGCAGAGCGCAGTGGCTCACGCCTGTAATCCCAGCACTGGGGAGGCCGAGGTGGGTTCGAGCTCACAGGTTCGAGACCAGCCTGAGTCAGAGTGAGGACTCTGTCTCTAAAAGTAGCCAGGTGTTGTGGTGGGCACCTGTAGTCCTAGCTACTTGGGAGGCTGAGGCAAGAGAATTGCTTGAGTCCAAGAGTTTGAGGTTGCTGTGAGCTATGACGCCAAGGCATTCTACTGAGGGCAACAAAGACTCTGTCTCAAAAAAAAAAAGTATTGTTCCGTAAAGCTTTTGTGTCAGTATGTTTGAATGTCCTGGGTTGTGATAGGAACAGATTTTCTTACTACAGTTCTTAGAAAAGATACAAAGCTCTTGCTCCAGGGTGGTGCTTTTTAAACTATCTGTGATGAATTTAAAAATTTTTTCAATCTGTCACAGGCTGATATTTTTGTAAAATATAATACAAATGAATCCTTGGAAAATGAAATGTTAAAAATCCAAAGACATACCAAAATATAAACCCCAATTTTTAATTATTATATTTAACAGACAAATTATTATATAACCAGCAAATACAGTATGGCATTTTTCCACGATAGACAAAATATGGAGGCAGCACAAGGGTCCACTAATGGATAAATGGATAAACAAAATATGGTACAGGTATATACATACATCGAACATTATTCAGCCTTAAAAAGGAAGGAAATTGTGACACATGGTACACTCAGGTGTACCTTGAGGACATTATGCTAAGTGAAATAAACCAGTCACAAAGGGGCAATACTGTGTGATTCTGCTTACATGAGGCTGTTAGAGTAGCCAGAATCATAGAGACAGAAGGTAGAATGGTGATTGCCAGGGGCTGGGGTGAGGGGAAAGGGAAGTAAGGAGTTTGGGGTTGTGGAATTTCAGTTTGAGAAAACGAAACAAGTTCTGGAGATGAATGGTGGTGATAGTCGCATGACCATGTGAACACATATGCTTAAAGCCACTGAGCAGTATGCTTAAAAGTAGTTAAATCGGTCAATTTTATGCTACTTATATTTTACTATTTTATTTTGTTTTTTTAAGACAGAGTCTCACTTTGTCACCCTCAGTGGAGTGCCATGGCGTCATTGCTTACAGCAACCTCCAAGTCTTGGGCACGAGTGATTCTCTTGTGTCAGCCTCCCAAGTAGCTGGGACTACAGGTGCCCACCACAACAGCCAGCTATTTTTAGAGATGGGATCCCACTCTGGCTCAGGCTGGTCTTGAACCTGTGAGCTCAGTCAATCCACTGGCCTCGGTCTCCCAGAGTGCTAGGATTACAGGCGTGAGCCTCCACGCCTGGCCTTTTAATATGTTTTTTTAAATCTCTAAGAAATAAAAATAGGCCATTGTGGTGGCTCACACCTATAATCCTAGCATTCTGAGAGGCTGAGGTTGGTGGATTGCATGATCTCAGGAGGTTGAGACCAGGCTGAGCTAAGTTGAGACCCCGTCTCTAAAAATAGCTGGATGTTGTTGTGGGCATCTGTAAGCCCAGCCACTCAGGAAGCTGAGGCAAGAGAATCACTGAAGCCCAAGTGTTTGATGTCGCTGTGAGTTATGACCCCACAGCACTATACCAAGGGTGTTAAAGTGAGACTCTGTCTATGAATAAGTAAATAAAAATATAAAAGTATAGTGTGGCAGTGTCAAGTTGTTATAAAATTTTCTAAATGCTTACCCCAAATTTCTGTACTTCTAACAGTTTATTCATTTATCAGAATCAGCCTACAAAACATACTTTGAATAGCTTTGCTCCAGTTTATAACCCTAAGGGCAGATCAACCAGAGTGCAGGCCAGCCACACGTTGACCTGTACAAGATAGTGCCAAATTATCTTCCAAAGAGGCTCTTCCATTTTACACTCCCGATGGCAGGTATATTAAGAGTTTCCTTTGCTCTTCATCCTTGCCAATACTTAGTACTGTCAGAATTCTTAATGTTTGCCAATCTGGTGGATATAAAACAGTATCTCGTTTTGGTCTTAATTTGCATTTCCCCTGATTATTAATAAACCCGAGCATCTTTTTATATGTTTATGGACTAATTGTGGTTTTATTTCTTTTGTGAAATGCCTGTTTAAATCTTTTGCTCATTTTTCTACTGGGTTGCAGGTATTTTTATTACTGATTTCTGAGAGTTTGTTTAATCAACAGATACTTACCGAGCACCTGCTGTATGCCAGGTATTCTTCGGTACTGTATGTGCAATGAACAAAAAAAGACCAATCTTCCTGATCTCCTTTTGACATTATCACAGTCTTTTGAGGGAGGAGGGAAGACAGAAAATCAAATCATTTCATTAAATATATAGCATATATAGTAATGATAAATGTGGTTAAACATAAGGCAGGAAAGGACAATAGGCAGTGCTGATGAGCTTGCGAGTTTCTAACAGTGGTCAGGGAAGGTTTTCTGAGCAACATGACATATGAGCAAAGGTCCTGGAAGAGATGAGGAAATGCATGTGCGGATGGGTATAGGAAAAGATTCTTATGTATTCACTCGCCAGTTATATGCATTATAGGTATCTTCTCCTACTTTGTGGCTTGCCTTCTTTAAGATGTACTTTGATCAAAGAAGTTCTTACTTTTAATATAGTATAATATGTCAGTTTTTTTTTTTATGGTTAGTACATTTTCTACACCTTTATATAGAAAATCCTTCCCTGTTCTAACTTAATAAGGAAATTCTGTATTTCTTTTAATTTTTAAAATTTTGACCCTGTACATTTTGCTTTTAATTTACACAGAATTTACTTTGGGAGATGGTGTAAGATTGAGATCCATCTTTTCTTCCACTGTGTGAATAAAAAAATTGTTATTATTAATTAAAGGGGATTGATCTATCCTTTTCCTTGTGGCTCACTGTGACATCCCTGTCATATATCAGATTTCCATAGCAGATTTTGGTCTGCTTTGGAGCATTCTGTTCAATGCCACTGGTCAGGTTTTCTGTCCCTGTACTAATACTACAGTTTACTACTTATTATGGATTTATATTATGTTTTGTTTTGTTTTGTTTTTTAGAGTCTCACTTGGTCGCCCTTGGTAGAGTGCCATAGCCCACAACAACCTCAAACTCTTGGACTCAAGCCATTCTCTTGCCTCAGCCTCCCAAGTAGCTGAGACTTCAGGTGCCCTCCACAACGCCTGGCTATTTTTAGAGAGGAGGTCTCTCTCTGGCTCAGGCTGGTCTCAAACTTGTGAGCTCTAGCAATCCACCTGCCTCACACCACAGCTGGCCTATATTATGTTTTTATATGCAGTAGAGAAGGTTCTTCCATCCTCTTTTTTTTTCAGTAGGGACTTGGTTACTTGTAAGTCTCTACCTTTTTTTTTTTGTGGAGACAGAGTCTCACTCTATCGCCCTTGGTGGAGAGCTCTGGAGTCACAGCTCACAGCAACCTCCAGCTCTTGGGCTTAAGCGATTCTCTTGCCTCAGCCTCCCAAGTAGCCGGGACTACAGGCGCCTGCCACAGTGCCCAGCTAATTTTTGATGCAGTTCGGGTGAGGCTGGGTTTGAACCCACAGCCCTTGGTATATGGGGTCGGCGCCCTACTCGCTGAGCCACAGGTGCTGCCCAAGTCTCTACCTTTTTATATAAATTTTGGAATTAGCTTGTCAAGTTACTTGAAAACCCTCTTGAGATATTAATTTGAGATGAGTTGACTCTATAGATCAATTTAAAGAGAATTGATGTCATTTTCACACCATGACTTTTTTTTTTGAGACAGAGCCTCAAGCTGTTGCCCTGGGTAGAGTGCCATGGCATCATAGCTCCCAGCAACCTCCAGCTCCTGGGCTTAAACAAATCTCTGGCCTCAGCCTCCCAAGTAGCTGGGACTACAGGCATCTACCACCATGCCTGGCTATTTTTTGATTGTAATTGTCATTGTTGTTTGGCAGGCCCGGGCTGGATTCGAACCTGCCAGCTCTGATGTATGTGGCTGGCGCCTTAGCCACTTGAGCTACAGGCACGGAGCCCACACTATGACTTTTTATCCATGAATATGGCTCATCTCTCCATTACTTAAATTTTGTTTTGTGTCTTTCAAAGAAAGTTAAGCTTTTTCTTTCCTTTTTTTTTTTTTTGTAGAGACAGAGTCTCACTTTGTCACCCTCGGTAGAGTGCAATGGTGTCACACTACTCATAGCAACCTCCAACTCCTGGGCTTAGGCGATTCTCTTGCCTCAGCCACCCAAGTGGTGGGGCACTACAGGCACCAGCCACAATGCCCAGCTATTTTTTGGTTGCAGTTTGGCTGGGCCAGGTTTAAACCTGACACCCTTAGTATATGGGGCTGGCTGGCGCCCTACCGATTGAGCCACAGGCGCCGCCCTAAGCTTTTTCTTTATAAAAATTTTCCATATCTTACATCATGTTTATTCCTTAACTTTTGTTGCTTTTATAATATAACTGGCCTTTTTTTTTTTTTTTTGAGACAGAATCTCACTATGTCACCCTCAGTAGGGTACTGTGGCATCACAGCACACAGCAACCTCAAACTCTTGGGCTTAAGTGATTCTCTTGCCTCAGCCTCCCAAGTAGCTGGGACCATAAGCACCTGCCACAATGCCCGACTATTTTTTTGTTGCAGTTGTTTAGCTGGCCCAGGCCGGGTTCTAACCCTCCACCCTTGGTGCATGTGGCTGGTGCTGTAACCACTGTGCTATGGGCACTGAGCCATAACTGGCATTTTTTTTTTTTTGAGACAGAGTCTCACTCTGTTGCCCTTGGTAGAGTGCCATGGCATCATTATAGCTTATAGCAACCTCAAACTCTTGGGCTCAAGTGATCCTCCTGCCTCAGCCTCCTGAGTAGCTGGGACTATAGCCTTACACCATGATATCCAGCTAATTTTCCTATATATATATTTTTAAGTAGAGATGAAGTCTTGCTCTTGCTCAGGCTCATCTTGAGCTTCTACATGCAAGCAATCCACGTACCTCAGCCTCTTAGAGTGCTAGGATTACAGCCATGTGAGCCATGATGCTGGGCCTAATACTGGCATCTTTTAAAATTATACTTTCTGTTTATCTTTAGAGGATAGCTATGCAATTGACTTATATTATCCACCCACATTGTTAAACTTTTCAAAATTAATTTCAGCAATTTGTAACATCTTTTGTGTCTTCTAAATAAACAATTGTATTCTCTGCACTGTCTTGTTTCTTCCTTTCCAAACTTATACATTTTACTTTTCTTTTCTTATTGCGCTGGATAGGACCTCAAGTCCCATATTGGAAAGAAGAGATGATGTAGATAATTTTGTGATGTTCACAAAAGGGGATGCTTCTAACATTTCATCTTGAAGAATGATGTTTGCTGTAATTTTTTGGTAAAAATTCTTTATCAGGAAGTTTCATTAAGAATTGGTATGAATTTTAGTGAAGGCTTTCTTCTGCAACTGCTTGATGATGTGGTTTTTCTCCTTGATCTATGAATGTGGTGAATTATATTAATAGCTTTTCTATTGTTAAATCACCCTTGCATACCTAGGATCAACCCAATTTGATCATGATGTATTACCCTTTTTTATACACTGCTGAATTCAGTTTCCAGTTTTTGTGCATCAATGTGAATGAATGAGACTGGCCTCTAATTTTCTTGACTGATTTTTATTTCTTTACATTCCTCCAACAGATTTGTCACTGTTGCTAAGCACAGGTCAATTATCTCTAACTTAGAACGCCCTTTTCACCTCTGCTAGCCACCAAACGTCCTTTCCATTCTGGCCTTCCTTCCTAACAGCAATGCACTGATGCATGGGCACCAAACACAGTGGAGGCTGAACACAGCCCTCAGAGGATGGTAGGCCTGAAGAAGCCAGGTTCCCAGAGGCCTGCCTGGTTGTTAATCTATATCCCTCTTCTCCTCAAAACTCACTTTGTCTGAGAAGCTCTTTTTGGTTACTAGCCTGTGATCTCTCCAGAGGACAGGGATCACATCTTTTTGTCTCTCAATCCCTGGGGCCTAGGACAATGTCGTCACAGAGCAGTTGCTCAGAAATGTCTGTGAAACTGAGTTTACCCAACCAAATTCTGAGCTCTTCTTGGCTGAGTTGACACTGATTTTTAAAATTGTTTTTCAAAATGTTCTTGAGCCTTTTTTTACATGCATGACATGCATATGCTCTGCCTCACGAGGCAGACAGTAGCTGTTTTGCAGATAGGAATTGTGTGTACTGAGGAATTCCTTTCAACTTTTCAATGCCAGGGCCTGCCCCGCACAAACCTAAAGCCCCTTCAGAATCTTGTCCCACTGGTGTTTTTATCCACACTCCTGCTCATAACATGAAAACTCTAGGTAGGCCTGACTGTAATGTTTCAGGGCAGGCCCTTTGTGCTTTTTATTCCATATCCTTTGCTTGACCTTCTCTCTCCAATCTCTCTTCTCCTGAACTTCTTCTCTATCTTTTACATTTGACAATCAAATCCTTGGTGAAGGGGCAGCACCCCGTGGAAGGTGCCAGCCCCATATATCGAAGGTGGTGGGTTCAAACCCGGCCTTGCCCGAACTACAAAACAGAAAAATAGTCGGGCGTTATGGCGAGCGCCTGTAGTCTCAGCTACTCGGGAGGCTGAGGCAAGAGAATCGCCTAAGCCCAGGAGTTGGAGGCTGCTATGAGCTGTGTGACGCCACGGCACTCTACCGAGGGCGATAAAGTGAAACTCTGTCTCTACAAGAAACAAAACAAAACAAAAACCCTTGGTGAAGTTTTCCTGTCTTCCTCTCCTTCTCGTCTTCAATTTCTCAATCTTTCATCCTCTTGGCTTCCCAGATGTTGTATACATGCCCTTTTAAAACAGAAAAAAAAAAATCCCTGAGGGGCCAGGCGCGCTGGCTCAAGCCTGTAATCCCAGGACTTGAGAGGCCAAGACAGGTGGATTGCCTGAGCTCACAGGTTCAAGACCAGCCTAAGCCAGAGTGAGAACTCACCTCTTTTTTAAAAAAAAAAAAAAAGGAATTGCTGGGCCTTGTGGCACATGTCCATATTCCCAGCTATTTGGGAGGTTGAGGGGAAGAGAATAGCTTAAGCTCAGGGGTTTGAGGCTATTGTGAGGTATGCCGCCACGGGACACTACCAAGGGTGATAAAGTGAGACTCTCTCTTGAAAAAAATCCCTGAAATAGTTCAGTGTATATTTCCTTAAATCAAAACATTCTCTTATAAAACTATACTACAGTTGTCAAAATCCAGAAACTTAACTGGGGTAAAAATACTGTCCTCTGATCCACAGTTCATCCTCAAAATCATCCATTATCCCTTCCTTTACTTTACTTGTAACAATTGTCACCTTGTTTTGGGGTGTTTGTTCCTATTTCTCTACCCCTTGTGCACTTGAGTGCACATAATAACCCTAAGAGTCTGGAGTTATATCTTTTATCCTTGGTCCTAAGAAGGTGCCTCACAGGAAGTTTTTTTGTCTGTGTGTGTGTTTAGTTAATCAATGAAATTATTTGGCCTGTCTGTGGTTCCTTTAGTCTTCTCAGGATGGCATTCCCTTCCCTGCCCTGGACAGTGCTCCTAAGCCCTGTTAGTATCTCTGAACCCTTACACTGAGCTTTCACTTAGACTAAGTTGTGAATGACTTATGGTGACTTGCAGTATTCCTTCCCCAAGGGCGGACACTGAGGCGAAGATAGAAATGAATGCTACACCCCTTCTGTCTTCAAAGGCCTCTGCTTCTAGTGTCCGTGGTAGGTATAGTCATTACTTCCCCAAAGGCTAGACTGGGCCTTCCTCACAATCTATGCTTGATGTCTACTTGTTCAGTGAATGAATTTACACATGATTAGGTGGCCCCAGAGACGAAGAGCTCAGGGTTCAAGCGCTCCCCAGTCAGGCCACTTGGCTACATAATCAATGGCTGAACATAATGTTCCAAACCAGGGGTATTATATTACTTCCCTTTAGCTCATTTAATGCCAACAGGCAGTTCTGAGAAGCATGTCAGACTAAAAACTTGGATGGCCTGTTTTATGAGGGGAAAAAAATATCACTAAGAGACCAAGGAGAGAAATTGAAAAAGGACTGAAACACACCTCACAGGGGTTGTCACTATTATAAAATGCTTGACTTTTTAGCTGGCATCATTTATCCCTTAAATACTTGGAGTACCAAGGGGAGCAAATTCTACAGAATTTGTAGACAGGTTCCCTGTCCTCAATAAGCTTGTAATTTATGCTATATGCTTTATTTAGCGCCTAGCTTTCACTGCGTCTCCCATTCTTTCTCAAGCTTTTCTATTCCTCGCATTGTTCTTGTTTATTTAATTGCACTATTGATGATAAACCTTTGTGAAGCACCAATAATGTGCATAACAATATAAGAAACTTGGAATTGGGTCCCAGTGGGCTAATATAAGCTTAGCTAGGTTTCTGTGTTTTCTCCATCTATCTGTTGCTTTTTGTTTTTTCCTCTACGTTCAGTGCCTTCACAAGAAGGAACTACTATTCACCTGCCCTTTCAAATCCCTTTCTAAGTACCAGACTCTTCCTAAATCCACAATGGAAATTTGAGCCTCTTGTCTCCTTTTCCCCAGTGAGGTATTTTAGGACAAGAATCCAGTCTTCCCAGGTTGGGCAAAACAGTTCGATCCCAGTGGAAAGCAGACGGAAACCCTGGTCTTCTATCCTCTTCCAGCATCAGGGCCCAGGCACTCCTAAGGGATCTACAGGGGTTCCTAAAAAGCCCTATAGGTGTGCAGGCAGAAGATGATTCGGTGGCGGAATCTCTGCTCTAAATCTCACCTGCGGCTGCCTGCAGTGAAGGAGAACCACTCGCGTGCCAACAGTTAATCCTCTGACAGCTGGTTATGGATAAATAAGCCCAGGCCACTCCTCCACAGGGCTCCAAGGGACAGGCAATGAGAGGGGATGCTGTGTCCCCAGGATGGTTCTGCTGTGGGACTGGTTTCTTGGGGGATAATTAGCGCTCCTCTGCCCCGTCCCCAAATCAAAGCCAGGCTTATGTTATCACACCTTGCGATATTTGTTGACACTGTTTCCTCCTCAAATTGCCATGCAGTCTAGGGGAGGGGAGGAGGAGAGCGAAGTGAGAAAGCAGTGAGAGGGACGCAGGTCACGTCTCCAGAGCCAGCCTGCCCCCCACTGAGCCTTTTCTGATGTTTTGTCCAATCTCATTGGTGCCTTCACCCCCCACCCCCCACCCTTCACACACCCCCAGGGGGTTCTGGCCCCTTCCCCTAGGGAGGTGATTTTTCACATTGAATCTGCTTGTCCTACCTCTCAGCTTTTGGCACTCTCTTAATTCCAGCCATTGTTTCACTTTTAAATGCACATTAAATAGCCCATCTTTCTCTTTGATTCTTTTCACCTTGGTGGTGTTTATAGATGGAATGATCGTCCTTGATTTATGTGTTAGCCAAGCTGTGCGTAATTATTTCTTCATCTTTACTCATGGATTCTTCCATTCCTTAATCACTCTTGTTTTCCCTTAAACTGCCACTTTCTCTACATTTGTCTGATAATGAGGCAGCCACTGCCGGGTCCAGTTCCTGTTCTGAGGACTCGTGTCTGAAGAGGGCAGCTAATGTACTCAGGCCCGCCCCTTCGCATCATGAATCAGCTTGTCCCTGATTTTTTCTCAGCACCTAACACTTTCACAATTTCAGCCATTGTGTTTATTGAAAGTGCGCTGACCACAAAAATACCTTAGTTCATCTCTTTGTCTCTGCCTGTCTCTGCCTCTGTCTCTGTCTCTCTCCCTTAGTGGTCTCCGAAGGAAGGATTGGTCTTGATCTATGAACGTTATTTATTTACGGTGGCTTCTGAATAAGCCTCCACACCTACTTGGGTTTAGATGTGTTTCTGAATCTCCTGATGTGAGGTGGGGGAGGGAATCTTGAATCTGGTTTCAGGCAGCCTGTTCCACAACCAAGGCTTTCCCCTCCCCCTGCTTAGCTGAGTGGCCTTGGGCAAGTCTCTTACCCACTACAAACCTCACTTTCCTTATGCAACGTGATTGGCAGAACAGAGTGTTCTAAGGGTGAAAGGAAATGGCTTGCAGGAGCCCAGCGGGGTCAGGCACGTGGCAGGTGCTTGTGTAGACACATTTCCTCCAGTTCATGCACTACTTGGCCCCCTTGCCAGTTGGTGCTCTGACTTTACAGACTAAGAAAATCTCAAAATACATTTGCCAGCTTTTATTTTGCCAAATAAGAACAGTAAAAAAACAAAACAACAAGAAGAAAAGAAACCACACACACAACTAATCTCTGTTTATTTTCACTAAATTTCCCATAAAAGAATATTTGAAAACAGAAAAATCAAGACATTCTTTAAGAATTAAAAATGGAATACATTCAACTTTCTGAAAAACTCTCTATATTGTTCTTATGTAGCTCATCTCACCAGGGATGGGTGAAAACTTGGTTCACAGATCAGCATTTGGGAACTGTGGCTCTCCTGACAACTGAGAAAAGCTTTCCAGATCAGCGTTTCCTCTGGGCAGACACCCTGCCCTGATGTGGGAGGGGCAGGCGGAAGCCTGAGGGAGCAGCACATTTTCCAGCATTAAATTTAAAGATCTGCTGAGGTGTGATTGCTACGTCCAGGGACCCTAGGACTATTAGAAATGAGAGCAGATGTGAGAAGTCAATATGCACAATATAAAGGACAGCTCATGCACAGTAAAGGCTCTATTTGCATTTTGATTTTTACAGAGACACAAGCAAACAATCAAAACTTGCTACATCTGTAGCTGAAACATGTTCAGGCTCATGACGGTTTCACCCTGACCCTGTTCTGAATCACTTGTGATTTTTCAGACATACACACATAAGTATGCTTTAGGGGTGAAACATTCCATATTTGGTCCAAGTGCAGAGGTGAATTGTTTTTTGAGGAGTTTGAGCTAACTCTATTCAGCTGGTTTTGTGAAGGGATGTGCAGAAAAATCCTTATTCCTTCCTAGGAGAAAGTAAATTTACATGTAGATATGTATATATTGACAGATATATACAAGTATACATAGTCACTTATATTTTATATATGTATAAAGAAATATAAATGTATAGGTATATACCCATCAATATACACAGATATAAATTTACATGTGGATATGTAAATATTCACAGGTATATTGAGGAAATCTTATCGAGTTGTTTGTACAGTGCTGCCAACAGAAGCATATGGTGGCAACTTTGTGAACTTAATTGTCAGACCTCACATGTGTATAAGCATATATATAGAATAAATGTATTTATTTATATTTGATACATGGATATGAAACATATCTATGTAATATTTACTTATATTTTACATATGTATAAAGAAATATAAATGTATATGTATATACCTATAAATATATACAGATGTACGTTTACATGTGGCTCTATATAAATTTACATGTGGATGGGTATATATATATATATATATTGGCAGGTATATACCTATACATTTATGTTTCTTTATACATATATAAAATATAAGTAAATATTACATAACTATGTTTCATATCCATGTATCAAATATAAATAAATGCATTTATTCCATAAATATGCTTATACACAATGTGAGGTCTGAAAATTAAGTTCACGAACTTGCTACTGTGCACTAATGTTGGCAGCACTGTACAAACAACTCCATAAGGTTTCATAACCTTGGCATATCAGTGTCTCACAGCTGTGTTCATACAGACATGTGGTGGTGTCTTGCTGAGTGGCGTTCATTATTGTTGTTGCCTGTTTTTGTGTGTTGTCACAGAATGCCAGAACTTGAATCAGAGAGCAATGAACAAACATTCATAAATTTCTTGTTAAACTTGGCAAGAGTGGAAGTGAAATCAGAGACATGTTTGTCCAAGTTTATGGGGATAATGCCATGAAGAAAACACCAGTATACAAATGGATTAAGCATTTTTCTGAGGGGATAGAAAGCATCACTGATGGAGAGAGGTCAGGGCAGCCAGTAACTGATGAAAACATTACAAAAATTCTTTGAATTGTGTGTCAAAATTGTTGGCTGACTGTGAGAAACATGCAGACCAAGTAAACATTGATAGAAAAACGGAAAAAATCTTAACTGGGAATCTTGGCCGACAGCTCTTGGCTCTTATATCACAACAATACACCAACTCACATGGCATTGTCTGTGAGGGAGATTTTAGACAGTAAATGAATAACTGTATTGGAACACACTCCCTACTCATCTGATCTGGCCCCCAATGACTTTTTGCTTTACCTGAAGATAAAGGAAACATCGAAAGGAAGACATTTTGATGACATTCAGGACATCAAGGATAATACGACGACAGCTTTGATGGCCATTCTAGGAAAAGAGTTCCAAAATTGCTTTGAAGACTGGACTAGGTGCTGGCATCAGTGCAGAGCTTCCCAAGGAGAGTACTTTGAAAGGGACTGTAGTGATATTCAGCAATGAGGTATGTAGCACTTTTTCTAGGATGACTTTGTGAACTTAATTGTCAGACCTCATATATGTGTGTATATATATATATATATATATATTTGGGGTCTTTTAAAGTCTGGCTAACTCAGACTTGGGTGGAGAACTTCATCTCTGTCCCTGTGGGCACACATTGCCCTGTGCTAGAGAGCTGCTTCTAAGCCCTAAGTACGGCTTACTTTGCAGAATAAAAATCACAGCCACTTACCATGTGCTGAATACCCTGCAACGTACCTCATACATATTGTCTTGTTTAACCCTTCCATAACCCTCTGAGCTAAACATTTTTGGAAGCGCTGTTGAGAGGCCCATTTTGCAAATGAGAAAACTGAGGCTTATACAGCTTTAGACAGTGTTGTTCATCAGCACAGAGCTGATGAGTGGCAGAGCTAAGACGTAAACCCACATTGATTCATGTTTCAGCTACTAGAATGTTTACTAAAATCTTAGGCCTGACACAAGTGGGAAATGGACTTCAAACATCCTTTTGGAGGTGGCATTTGGGAAAGAAGGCACCTTCCCACATTTACTTGTGAAACTCCCTTAAAACACAGCATTTCTCCCCTTTCTTTAAAAGACAACTTAGGAAATTTTCTGGAGAAAACTTCAGCCATATTTATCAAAAGCCTTAAACTGTTTATGCTTTTTGACCCAGAAATTGCCCTGCTAGGAATTAATCCCATAACTAGTATGTCCCAGGCTTCCCCAAGCCATGGGTACATAGGGCTGTGTGCAAGTGTTCTCTCTGCAAAGAGGCCTCGACCACCCCAACTAATGCAGCGGTCTCCTCCCCCTGTTGTCTTTCTTCAAAGTGCTTGTCTCCAGGTGAAATGACAAGCTGTAACTCTCATAGAAGGTGAGTCCCCTGATAGCAGGGACTTTTCTGTTTTGCCCAGTGACTAAAATAGCACCTGGCACATTGTAAGCCCTCAACAAAGATTCATGAAAGAACGAATGAGCTTATGTTACATAAATACCTCAAATCCCAAGACTCTGAAGCCTCATCTGCTTGACGGGCAGCAGATCTAGTCTTTTACAAATCTCCCACTCTCACGCTGCTAAGGTTCCTCTCAAAGATTCCTTAAGTTGTTCTGGTCATTGCTCCACACTATTGCCAGCAGGTGGAGGGGGACACTCAGTCATGTCCCCTGACACCAGATTCCACAATCCTTGGTCTCCCTAGCAGCCTCCAAGGACCTGCTGCTGCCATGTTAGCTGCATCTGCTGGCCTCTATAGCCACAAATGCTGCTGCCTCTTTGAAGTATTATGTTGCTGCTGGTCTTGCCAGGGCTTCAGCTCACCCCTTGGAAAGGCAGTTTCAGGGCAGTAACCCACCACTGCCCAAGATGGCATTGGGATAAACCTCTGCCTGTTTGTACAGTCAGTAAAGCACCCCCATTTTTGTCAAGTCCTGATGGAGTCTCAACATGGTACAGCCCAACAGGCAGACAGGTCCACAAGGCACCTGCAGCCTCAGGGGCTGCTGGGTAGAGTGTGGTCCCTCCTGTGTGTCTGGAACCTGCATTCTCTCCAAGCCCCAGGCCCTGCACCTGGTTCTGATTCAGCCTGAGAGGTTCTGTCTCTTCTCCTGCAGTGAATTGAGGAGTGGGGACAGACACACATCAGAATCAGAATTAGACACCCTGGGTGGAGGAGGGTGGGTAAGAGAAATAGAAAGCCCCATCCTTGCTTGAAAATACCTGCCTGGGCTTGGCGCCCATAGCACAGTGGTTACAGCGCCAGCCACACACACCAAGGGTAGCAGATTCGAACCCGGCCTGGGACAGCTAAACAACAATGACAACTGCAACAAAAAATAGCCAGTAGTTCCAGCTACTTGGAAGGCTGAGGCAAGAAAATCACTTAAGCCCAGGAGTTTGAGGTTGCTGTGAGCAGTGATGTTATGGCACTTTACCCAGGACGACATTCTGAGACTCTGTCTCAAAAAAAAAAAGAAAAAGAGAAAATACCTGCTGAGGTGAACAGATTTCTCCCTGACTACTTCCCCTGTCCTTTTTTGCAATCTTGATTTGGGTTTTTTTTTTTTTTTTTGCAGTTTTTGGCCAGGGCTGGGTTTGAACCCACCACCTCCGGCATATGGGGCCGGCACCCTACTCCTTTGAACCATAGGGGCCACCCTTGATTCGGTTTTGTTGTTGTTTTCTTTTAATCAATATTTATCAAGCTATAATTTACATGCAGTAAAATCTACTCATTTTAAGTTGTACAGTTCAAAGAGTTTTGACAGATGTATAAACCTGTGTAACTTCTACCACATTCAAGATACAGAACATTTTCATCTCTCCCAAGTTTCCTAAATCCTTTTACAGTCAATCACCCTCTCCAGCTTCACCTGACCCCAGGCACTGATTTGTTTTCCATCCCTATAGACTAGTTTTGCGAGCTTTAGAATTTTATATAAATGGTGTCACATTGGATGTGCTCTTTTGTGTCTGTCTTCTTTTCCTCAGTGTATTTTTGAGATTTTTCCATGTTGTTACACATATGAATAGTCCATTCATTTTCATTGCCGAGTAGTATTCCCTTGTATGGATATACTAAAATTTGTTTCTCCGTTCATCTATGGTGGACATTTTGATGGTTCCAGTTTTGGACTATTATGAACAAAGCTGCTATGAATATTTGTGTACTAGTTTTTCGGTGGACATAATTTTATTTGTCATGAATAAATATCTAGGACTGGAATTACAGTCATATGGAAAGGGTGTAATTAACTTTATAGAAGCTGGCAAACTGTTTTCCAAAGAGTCTGTACCATTTTGCATCCCTGCCAGCAATGCAGGAGCATTTGTTTTCTCTATATCCTCACTAGTATTTGGCATGGTCAACTAAGACCTGTTTTTATGTCCAGATCGGTAAAGACTCATCTTAGATGCAAACAGATGTACGGAGAGAGTGGCATTAGCCAATTCCATTCACCCTATGAATCCCAGTCTTAGATGCAAATGGACCTGCTAGACAGAGAGAGGTTTGGTCTAAATCCTTTCATCAGCCTTGTCTAAATTCCAGTTTCTGCCCTTTTATAAGTCAAATGAAATCATCAGATAAATGCATCCGTTTGTATGTTCTCAAGGATGTTCACTGCAACCTTTTTCAGAAATAGTGCGGGGTGGGGGTAAAAACTAGAAATGATTCAAGCATCAAAAATTAATAGCTTTTTGGGCTGGTTGGGGTGGCTCATGCCTGTAATCCTAATACTCTGGGAGGCCGAGGTGAGTGGATTGCCTGAACTCACAAGTTTGAGTCCAGCTTGAGCCAGAGCGAGACCCCATTTCTGAACAGAAAAACAAACAAACAACAAAACCCCCCAACTAACCCAGCATTGTGGTGGAGTCCTGTAGTCCCAGCTACTTGGGAGGCTGAGACAAGAGGATCGTTTGAGCCCAAAAGTTTGAGGTTGCTGTGACCTGTGATGCCACAGCACTGTACCAGGGGCAACAAAGTGAGACTCTATTTCAAAAAAACATTAATACCTTTTTGATTCTAGAACTGAGATAGGAAATAGACAAGATGAGCCTGTAGCATGTTATAGTGCCAGAATAAGGAAGGCGCCAACAGACATCCAACTCAACAGTGATGGGAGTATGTCAAAGGGATACAGGAATGAACAACAAAGAGCAATGTGAACAACAGAATAAAGTAGTATTAGATAGTGTTGATATTAGTGATTTAGTAAACAAATAAGTGGAGGGGAGGAGACAAATATCTCGTGCAGAGGAATTTCAAATGCTTCATATAGATACTCAAATGCTTCTATATAGATGGAAAAATATGACAAACACTACCTTGGCCAAATGTCCAGGGTTAACATCAATAGTGATAAGTCATGTTGGTAGTGCATACCCTGATACAGTGTAATGAAGATGGCAGTTTGCCTCTGAGGTCTTCCTCCCAAAACATGTAACTACCATCCAAAAACAGCAGGCAAATCCCAACTAAGAAATGCCACATCACACCTGATGAGTATTCCTCAAAACTGTCAAGGTTATCAAACACGAGGAAAGTCTGAGAAACTGTCCCAGCCAAAAGTGGCCCAAGGAGACCTGACAACTAATCATAAAGTGGGATCCTGGAACAAATAAAGGACATTAGGTAAAAACTTAGGAAATGTTTAGCCAGGCGTTGTGGCAGGCGCCTGTAGTCCCAGCTACTCGGGAGGCTGAGGCAAGAGAATCGCCTAAGCCCAGGAGTTGGAGGTTGCTGTGAGCTGTGATGCCACGGCACTCCACCAAGGGCGATAGAGTGAGACTCTTGTCTTTACAGGAAAAAAAAAAACAAAAAACTTAGGAAATGTGAATGAAGTATGGACTCTAGTTAATAATAGTACATCAATAGAGACAGATTCTCGCTTTTTCACCTCTTTATAGAATGCCATGACATCATAGCTCACAGCAACCTCAAACTCTTGGGCTCAAGTGATTCTTTTGCCTCGGCCTCTCAAGCAGCTGGGACTACAGGCACCTACCACAACACCTGGCTACTTTTAGAGACAAGAAAAATTGCATTGCTCTGGCTCATGCAATCTACCTGCCTTGGCCTCCAAAGTACTGGGGTTATAGGCATGAGCCACCATGCCCAGCCTAGCACCAAAGTTTTTCGAAGAACACAGGTAAGGTTTTTGTGTTCTGTGCCAATGGATTGATCATACCAAATGCTATGAATACAAATTCTCGGCTCGGTGCCTGTAGCTCTGTGGCTAGGGCATGGGCTACATACACGGGGGTTGGCAGGTTCGAGCCCGGCCTGGGCCTGCCAAACAGCAATGACAACTACAACAAAAAAAATAGCCAAGCATTGTGGTGGGTGCCTGTAGTACCAGCTACTTGGGAGGCTGAGGCAAGAGAATTGCTTGAGCCTAAGAGTTTGAGGTTGTTGTGAGCTGTGACACCACAGCATCCTACCAAGGGCAACAAAGTGAGACTCTGTTTTAAAAAAAAATAATCCAAATTCTCATAAATTACATGCAGCTGTCATGCAGTAAATGCAAGCAAATATGAAATAACTCAGCTGTAAAGGAAGAGGACAGAGAAGGCGATTAGAAAGGCTGTTCTTTTCCCCCTCCAAAATGAAAAAAAAAAACAAAACTCTGTTAATACGCGATCATTATTTTTAAACTCTTACAATACAGACAGAAAGAAAGAACACCCTTGTAGGAAAGTCAGTTTTAAGATGAAGACAACATTGAGAGGATGAACTATTTTATACATGTGAAAGAGAGAAAAGGAACAGCTTGAGGCCCTGCACAGGGGCTAGGCCTTGAGTCCCCTGCGGCCCCCATAGAAGCTGTATTCATTGTCATTAAACGCACACACAAGCCCCTTAAATGTCCCAAATACCTTCTTGTTTGGGAAGAGATGATGTTTGTGATGGGAACGAAGTGAGTTGGTTGTCCCCAAAGAAGCAAACATACATCAGACTCTTGCCAAGGCCGACCTCCACCTGGACTTCTCCCCACCTACTCCCCAGTCTCTCCTGTCCAGGGCTGGCTTGCTTTGTCACCTAGGCAGGCTGTGTGGCTACTCTAGGCTGGGCGAGTGCCCTCATAGGAGTCATCAAACCGCGTCTTTGAAACCACAGGCATGTCATTTTGACTTTAGAAGGAGCAGAAAAGGAAAGTCCCTCTGAAGTGTGATTTAAGAGTTCAGGATAAAGCTCTTGGCTCAAAAATAGTTCAATGACTCCCTTCCACTGTGCTCTAATTCGGCTATTAAAGATTCATTTGGGGGGGATTTTGAAGGCTTTTCTGTCTTCTACAAGCCCTTAGTAAATACAAATATCCCTAGGAGACAGGATAGGGAGGTTGACACCTTAGAAAGGATTAGATAGAACCAGTAAAACATTGTAAAAGAATAGGTGGAAGGAAAGAGAGATAAAGGGACATTTTTCTGGAAGCGGTAGTGAGGTGACATCCTCTGTCTCTTTCAACACCCTGTGTGACCTTAAATGCTACTCCCAGTCAGCTGGGGCAGGCTGGTGGGATGAAGCTGTCATGCAGATCAGGTCCTGGGTAAGGCTTGACTACCTGGGAGGAGCACTTGAATGAGTCATTTTAAAATTCACGACAATAAGTGAGCTTTCTGGCCCCAAGATTCAGCATTAAGATAACGTCAGCGACTACTTAAATATTGTTTGTAATACAAGATCATCTCATTTAATTCTCACAAAATTCCCATGAGTATTTCCATTAAACAGACATATTTAAAAAGGCTCAGTTTAGACTTGGTGCCTGTAGCTGAGCGGTTAGGGTGCCAGCCACATACACTGGGGCTGGTGGTTCGAACCCAGCCTAGGGCTGCCAAACAACAATGACAACGACAACAGCCAGGCGTTGCAGCGGGCACCTGTAGTCCCAACTACTTGGGAGGCTGAGGCAGGAGAATTGCTTAAGCCTGAGAGTTTGAAGTTGCTATGAGCTATGATGCCACAGCACTCTACCAAGGGTGACATAGTGAGACTCTGTCTCAAATTAAAAAAAAAGATAAAGAAAAAGAAAAAAGGCTCAATTTAGTCCATGGTGGTATGAGGATCTCCACCTGAATCACCAACCTTCCAAAGCCTGGCTAAGGCATAGTTGTCATCTAATATGGCTCATAGCAGAAGAATAGTACATACATAAATAGGAAACCTTCCCAATATGGCTTCCACCCCATCACTCAATATTGAGACAACATGGCTGAGGCTGACCTCATGGCCAGTAATTCCTATCTTCCTGAATCCCATGGACATTAAAACCTGAAAACTTAAAAAACAATTCATAGATAATTTTTGTTTTAAAGCACAAACCATTCCAAAGTATATAGAATAAAAATGAGTCTTTTCTTTGCCCATTTTCTACCCTAAACCACTTTCTAAGCTATCATTGTTAGCAGTTTACTAGATATCCTTCTAAGACATTTTTCTACATATTTATATGTAGATAAGTCTAAATACTCAAATATACAAATATTTTTATTTATTTTTTTTGGAGACAGAATCTCTCTCACTCTTGGTAGAGTGCTGTGGCATCACAGTTCATAGCAACCTCTGAGGTTAGTAAATTTCCTCAGAACAGAGTCTCAAAAAACAACAACAAAAGCCCTGTAAAGTACTTAACAAACATGTACAAGATATTGATAAAGAAAAATTAAAACCTTGATAAAAGAGGCTGGGTCTGGCGGCTCACGCCTGTAATCCTAACACTCCAGGAGACCCAGGTGGATAGATTTTGCCTGAACTCACAGGTTCCAGACCAGGCTGAGCAAGAGTGAGAAACCGTTTTTAAAAATAGCTGGGCATTGTGGCCAGTGCCTGTAGTCCCAGCTACTTGGGAGGCTGAGACAAGACAAATGCTTAATTTTTTTTTTTTTTTTGTAGAGACAGAGTCTCACTTTATCGCCCCTGGTAGAGTGCTGTGGCATCACACAGCTCACAGCAATCTCTAACTCCTGGGATTAGGTGATTCTCTTGCCTCAGCCTCCTGAATAGCTGGGACTACAGGCGCCCGTCACAACGCCCGCCTATTTTTCTGTTTTGCAGTTCAGCCGAGGCCGGGTTTGAACCCGCCACCTTCGGTATATGGGGCCAGCACCCTACTCGATGAGCCATAGGTGCCGCCCCACAAATGCTTGATTTTGAGGAGTATCAAAATCGCTTGATTTTGACATTTATCTCAAACCCAAGAGTTTCAGGTTGCTGTAAGCTATGATGCTTCTGCACTCTACTGAGGGTGAGAAAGTGAGATTCTGTCACAAACAAACAAACACACAAATGCCTTGATAAAGGGCATAAAAGAAGACTTGAAAAATGGAAAGGTAGACTCCATCATCCAGGAAGGGAAGACAAAATATTGGCAAAGATGTGATGAAGTTTTTTAAAATTAAAATTAATCTATACCTTTAATATAAACCCAGTCAAAATGCTAAAAGAGAACATTTGTTGAGGAGACTAGCTAAACTAATTTTTTTTTTGAGACAGAGTCTCAAGGTGTCATCCTGGTAGAGTGCTGTGGCATCACAGCTCTCAGCAACTTTCAACTCTTGGGCTTAAGTGATTCTATTGCCTCAGTCTCCCAAGTAGCTGGGATTACAGGTACCTGCGACAATGCCTGGCTTTTTTTGGTTGTCGTTGTCATTGTTGTTTATTGGCAAGCCTGAACTGAATTCAAACCCACCAGGTCCAGTGTATGCGGCTGACGCCTCAGCTGCTTGAGCTATAGGCACCGAGCCAGCTAAACTAACTCTTATGTTATCTAGAAGAACAAACAACTAAGAATATGCAAGAAAATAATGAAAAAGAATAACTCATTTTCCCTAATACAAAACTGTAGTGATCTAAAACTTGGTGGTATTGGCTCGGCACTTGTAGCTCAGTGGCTAGGGTGCCAGCCACATATACCAGGGGTGGTGGTTTGAACCAAGCCTAGGCCTGCCAAACAACAATAACAACTACAACAAAAAAAATAGCCAGGTATTGTGGCGGGCGCCTGTAGCCCCAGCTACTTGGGAGGCTGAGGCTAGAGAATCACCTAAGCCCAAGAGTTTGAGGTAGCTGTGAGCTATGACATCAAGGCACTCTACCGAGGGCGACATAATAAGACCCTGTCTCAAAAAAAAAAAAAATTGTGATATTGGAACAACAAAAGACAGATCAGTGAATATAGTCTATATTCATGAATATATATTCATTTATATGCATAATGAAGATAGTAAGCCATACGTGTATTTGAACTTGGTGGAGAAAGTGTTGATTATTTAATAAAAGGTATTAGTATCATATAATATTTTTAGGGAAAAAAGTAAGGTTATTTCAAACCACACCCCAAAATAAATTCCAGATAGTTTAAAGGTTTGGAAATTAAAACAAACAAAAACTTGAAAAGTTCAGGAAGCTAATAATGTGATACATTTTAAAAGAATTTGGGGGATTAGGAGGTTCTTTGGTAAGGTGGTACCCATCCATAAGTCATAGAGGAATGACTGACATGTTTAACTATTTTGGCAGACACTACTGGTTATCAACCAGTGAGATGTAAGCCAAAATCTACTGGGTTTTTCTGGGAAAGATTTTCCTCCCCAATGAAAATAATTGATCTAGGAGATGGAAAAAAAATTTTTGTCTTTAGTCTTTTTTTTCTTCATCCTTCCTAATTGGAGTATGAGGATATAGTATTTGGAGGTGTGGCAGCCCTTTTGTCTTATGGAGACATCATCAACATACGGTGAATGGCAAATCTGAAAGATGTAAAGAGGCTGAAGATGTCTCTGAACCACTAAACCAATCCTGGGACCACCTCTGATCTTCAGGTTAATTAAACATTTAATACATTATGATTTAATCCTGACTTTGTTACCTAGGGCTGATGCAAGTAAGTAAAAATAAAAACTTTCTATGGCAAAAGATACAGTGAACTAAGTGAGAAAAAATAATTTCAACATGGTTGTCAAGGTTAATAGCTTCATACATAAAGGAATTTTACTAACCATTAAAAAAAAAAGAATACCTTAATAAAATAGTCAAAGAACATAAACATATAATTCATAAACTAAATTCAACTGACAACGATATAAAAAACATGCTTCAACCTCACTAATAATCAAAGACTTACTGATTGAAATAAAAATAAAATATCACTTTTTAGCCATCTTATTGGCACAGATAAAAAAGAGCGATAATGGCCAGTGTTGAAGATTGCATGGCAAATCAGTTTCTCTCATACATGTTGGTGAAACGTAAAGTGCTACAACTTTCTGGAGGGCCATTTATTAATAGGATTCCTATTTAATTAATAGGTTTCCTATTTTTCTGATCAATTTTCTTTCTAGGAACTTTTTCCAATCAGACTGGGTGCAGTGGTTCACATCTGTAATCTTAGCACTTTGGGAGGTCATGACAGGAGGATTTCTTGAGGCCAGCCTGAGAAATATTGCAAGACCCCATCTGTACAAAATATAGAAAATTAGCTGGACTTGGTGAAGCACACACTTGTAGTCCCAGCTATTCAGGAGGCTGCGGTAGGAGTATTGCCTGATTCCAGGAGTTTGAGATTATAGTGAGCTATGATGATGCCACTACACTCTAGCTTTAGGCACCGGAGTGAAACCCTGTCTCAAAAAAAAAAAAAAAAAAGGAAGTTAATCAGACATGCGATAAAGATGTATATGTAATGATGCTTAGTGCAATGTCCCTTACAATAATTAAAAAGTGAAAATTGGAGTATATTTCCAATAATAGGTGATATATGAAATTCTACGCAACCATTGAGAAGGATAATGCATTATGTATATTGACATGGAAAGATATTCATGATCTAGTGATAAGTAGGAAAATAGATTATTAAACATCATGTGTTAGGATTCTGTCTATAGAAATGTATATTTATATAAACATAAAAACTTGAAAGGGTTTTAAAAAAATAATGATTATCTTTGAGAAGTGGGATTATTGGCTTGGCGCCTGTGGCTCAACAGGCTAAGGCGCCAGCCACACCTGAGCTGGCAGGTTCGAATCCAGCCTGGGCCCGCCAAACAACAACAATGATGGCTGCAACCAAAAAAATGGCTGGGCGTTGTGGTGGGCGCCTGTGGTCCCAGCTGCTTGGGAGGCGGAGGCTGGAGACTCACTGGAGCCCAGGAATTGGAGGTTGCTGTGAGCTGTGATGTCACGGCACTCTATCCAGGGTGATAGCTTGAGGCTCTGTCTCAAAAAAAAAAAAAGAAAGAAAGAAAAAATACCTCCAGCCCTTAGTTTTCTCATCTGTCAGAAGAGAAAGTACCCACCTGATGGGGTAGTTGTAAAGATTAAAGACCTGCTCAAAAGGTGTTTACAAGGTGCCCAGTTAAGTTCTTTGAGGGGGTGCCAGCAGCAGCTAGCTCTGGAAAGGTTTCTCGCCCTACTGGGGCTTCTGTGCAAGGAGGGCAGAGCTTGGCTGACCTTGCCCCGCCCCGCCCCGCCCCCTGCCACAGGCTGCAGATGCTGGAAGCCCTGTGCAGGCACTGGCCGGGTCCCATGAGCCTGGCCTTGTACCTGACAGATGCAGAGGCCCAGCAGTTCCTGCGTTTCGTCGAGGCCTCCCCAGTGCTCTCTGCCCGGCAGGACGTGGCCTACCATGTGGTATACCGCGAGGGTCCCCTCTACCCTGTCAACCAACTCCGCAATGTGGCCTTGGCTCAGGCCCTCACACCTTACGTCTTCCTCAGTGACGTTGACTTTCTGCCTGCTTACTCCCTCTATGACTATCTCAGGTGGGGCTGGAGGGAGTGAGAGGAACGGTGGAGGGGTGGATATGGATGGGTCGGGTTGGGGGACCTATTCCTTTCCACCCTCTGCATGGTGGGGTTTGTGTCAGGCCATGTAGGTGGCCACAGAGTATGAGAGAGGGGGCAGGCCTGCTTCAACAATAGCCCTCCTGTCTCACGTCCCATCAAGGCATTAGGGTGGCCTCAGGTAAGACACCCTTTGGGAGTGAGGCTGTATGGCCAATGTCTCTGTAGCAGCACTGGCCCAGCCCTGCTATCCTGCTCACGTGTGCTGCTCCTCAGGGCCTCCATTGAGCAGCTGGGGCTGAGCAGCCAGCGGAAAGCGGCCCTGGTGGTGCCAGCATTCGAGACCCTGCACTACCGCTTCAGTTTCCCCACTTCAAAGGAGGAACTGCTGGCCTTGCTAGACACCGGTGCTCTCTACACCTTCAGGTAGGAGAGGGTGCTGCCCATCCCAGCTTTGTACCCCATCCTGGCCCACCACCCACAGGTCCTAGTCTTCGTCTTGCTCCCTGTCTGATCCTGCTGCACAGGTATCATGAGTGGCCCCGGGGTCACGCACCCACAGACTACGCCCGCTGGCGGGAGGCTCAGGCCCCATACCGTGTGCAATGGGCAGCTGACTACGAGCCCTATGTGGTGGTGCCACGTGACTGTCCCCGCTATGACCCCCGCTTTGTGGGCTTTGATTGGAACAAGGTGGCCCACATCATGGAGCTGGATGCACAGGTGAGGAGTTGCTACTGAACACTAGGTCCAGGGAATTCGAGATACCTCTGCCTGGTGAACCACACCATGAGGCAATACTGTTAGACTTTTCCCTTCCGGAGAACTAAAATCATCTACCCTTTGGCCCCTGCTTTAGCTGTTAAGGGCTGGATTCCCAGAGCAGCGTCTCCCCACCAGCCCAGGCAACCTCTGTTCCCCCGCCCTGCAGGAATATGAGCTCCTGGTGCTGCCTGAGGCCTTTACCATCCACCTGCCCCATGCTCCAAGCCTTGACATCTCACGCTTCCGCTCCAGCCCCACCTATCGTGACTGCCTCCAGGCCCTCAAGGACGAGTTCCATCAGGACTTGTCCCGCCACTATGGGGCTGCCGCCCTCAAATACCTCACTGCCCTTCAGCAGTCCCAAAGTCCCACCTGAGCCTCCCAGACTGGAGCTGCACGGGCTCACCCTGCCGCTCACCTTGGCTCCCTCTTGTACCCCTGTGGACACTAGAGCAACCCTGCTATCCTGCTGCCCTCCCACCATCGCTATTTAAATTATTTAAGGTGGAGCCCCTGTGGGGTGGGGCCTGGGGTCCTCCCCTGGCTGCTATTCTGGGGTCTGGTTTCCCACTGCCCCAGCCGGTTCCCTTACCTTTGATTACACACTCTTTTTTCATAAAGTTTAAAAAAATTCTTTTCACATTCCTCCTGGTTTGGGGGAATCAAGGCCTGGTTCTCTGAGGCATGAGGGCCTCACTGAGCAGGGAGGTGCCCAGTCTGGCAGGAGTCCAGGAGGGCGGAGCCTGGAATGGGGGTGTTTCTTGCCCACCCTCCCCTGCCCCAAACCCAAAACCATGAGGCTGAGAGACTTTATTTGGCTTTATTTAGTAAAATGTTAAAATAAATAAATACAAATTGATCAGCTGCTCTGTATCCCCCCCACCCCCTCAAAACAAAAACCAAACAAACAAAAACAAAAATTTTGAAGCACAAAACTCCAAATACAAGTTCTACCAAGACTGAAATCACAAAGGGCATGGACAAGAGACAGGATTGGGGTCTGGCTGGCTCTTCTCTGCACGGAGCTTGCTGACCTCTGGCCTGCCTGTCCTGCCCGGCCTGACTGCAGCTCACCCTGGGCTGAGGACCAATAATAGCGGAGAGAGGTAAGGGGCCAGCGGCTGCTGTGGGGTGGCAGAGTCCTCCAGGAAAAAGGGCTTGTAAGAGGGGGTGCCTAGTGGAATCTGTGAGCCCTGCCTTACCTTTATAAGAGCTGTTTTTAAGAATTCCTACCCCAGCTCTCTGGATAACTCCCTGCTTCCTCCTCATCACTCTAGAGGGAAGGACAGAGGACTCTTCCCAGGAGCCACCCACTCCCTTCTTCAAGAGGAGCTGATATGGAGAACAGGCTGAGTTAGGGTGAGAATGGGACTCCTGCTTACTGCCAAGGATGCCTGGCTGAGGGGTGGGGGCAAGGTTCACATTTACACAGAGCAAAGTCACCTCCACCCAACAGAAGCCAGGGGATCTGTAGCGCTTAGGGCCTAGAAAAATGCACCTGGACGACTATCCTAAGAGCCTTTGCCCCTGGGGTAAAAGTCCCCTAAATTCAGCCCTTTGGATAAATCAGGAGGACCACACCCTAGAAGGACACCGTGGTAAAAGCGTGTAGGCTAGGGAGCAGGAGGTGCGGCTCTGAGGAGGCTTAGCTGGAAATGAGCTGCCAACATGGTCACCTCCGGGGATGAGCTGTGTGCAGCCTCACCAATTCACATACCCGCTGGGCATCCAGGCAGGCCGTGCAGGGGAGCCAGGCACTCGGATGGTGCTTGGTGGAGGCTGTTTGGGCCATGTCATGGGCTCTACAGACAGTTCCCATACAGGCCCCTGTCAGCCATGACCAGCAGGCTCACCCCAAGGGGCCCAGAAGGGAAGGAAGAAACCAGAACTCCAGATGCGCTCAGCAGAGGTAAGACAAGACCCAACAGGCTCCATGAAAGAAAAAGGATCTGGCAGGTGGCAATTCTGTCAAGAAGCAGAGGTGGGGATGAGAGCAACATGACCTCACTGCCTCCAGGACACAGGGGCCTAACAAGGAGACTCCCAGTCAGGCCCCAGTGGGTAGCCACTCCCTGGTCTAAGTGACTACAAAGCCAGCTGATCTCAGGCTGTCACAAGTAGCTAAATTCTGGGCCTCGGGGAAAGAGCAGCAGGGGGAAGAAGGAAGTGGAGGGAGCTGGGGGTGGTGGTGGTGGTGTCATGAGCATGTGTCTCAGATAGTCACAGGTACCCAATCTGGGAGGACAGAGTGGAGCTTTTCTGTCATGACAGTGAAGTAAAAGGAGATTTGAGTGATATGAACCTTGTGTTTAGTCAAACAGTGTTTTGTGTTTTGAGTCCAGAGTGTAGGTTTGAGGGCACGGTTGAATCCTGTACTCTGTACTAGCTGACTCACAAACAGCTCACAAGTGAGCATTAGGAAGAATCCATGCCCCGACTTTAGGTGAGGTTTGAGTGCAGTGGACATTGCTCAGAGCAGCAGGCAAAACACTGGCTGACTCCTAGCCCTTTTCCCCAACCCAGACTCCTCAGGCAGCTCCTCTCTAAGCAAAGGCCTCTAGTGGTGATGGCTTCCCAACTTCTTTCAGGGAAAGATAGGTATCATCTGGCAACCCTGAGCCTGCAGGCTCAGACAAGTCGAAGGGGAGAGCTTAGGGTGGATAGTAATCCACCTCATCTCTGTTTCTCTGCCAACTACCCCCCTAGACCAGGCATCTGCAAAGCTCCCCGCAGAGACATAGCACCTTGGTTTCTGAATGAGAAGGAACTCTTCTTTGTCCCCCTCAACCAACGCAGCAAGGCAGGGCCTGACTGAGGCCTGTGCACGCAAACCTCATTTCCTATTCCGGTATCTCAGGAAGGTGAACCGAAATGGCAGGTATGGATGAGACGTATTTTACTCTAAGAAGAATCTCCTCTGTGTTCCATTTGTTTTCAGGATCTTACTGGGCCTAACTGGGTGGGAGACAAGCTAATGGGACCTTTTTTGCCACTCCTAGACTCTGGCCATTACAAGATCTTGGGGCAGGCTTGGGGAGATGGACCAGAGTGCAAAGCCTCCACTTTCCTCCATTCAGCCGGGGACACACAATGGGCAAGGGTCTCCAGCGAGAACATGCTTCTGATACAATTATTTTTCCCACAAGGCAAGAAGAAAGAAATGGTCTGAGCCTTTCAGAAGAAGGAGCGGCCATAACAGGCCAAGCCAAGGCAAGCACAGCAATTCCAGCCAAGGGTTACCCAGGAACCTTGTGGGTAGGTGAAGTGTAGTAAATTCCACCTCTGGTGCCTGTAGCCAGCAGGCACAGAAAGTGGCTAGAGCTTCAGACTTCTCTTCAGAGGCAAGATAGACAGACATAAAGGCTACCCTGGGGCTCTCTGAGGCACCCTCGAGACATCTCTCTCCTCCTTCGTTCCTTCTGAGCACCAAGGGCTGATGCAGCCAGCCTGCACCCCCACACCCTCCCTGCCAAGGCCAGGTGCACGAGCACCACTGAGGTCCACTGGCCACTTCCCTCAGAGGTGTCCCCCAGGCACTCAAAATGCTGGTGGCTGAAAGACCAAGAGCAGCACCAAAGGAAGGGATCTTATTTAGGCACCAGCCTTTTGCTCTAGCAACGTCTGATGAGACCACAGGTAGGACCCTGAAACCATCCATACTCCATCTGGGCTTCAACAACAGACAAGATCCCTGCACCAAGAAGAGAGGACAGTTTCTGAGGAGGGGAGAATGGTGGGGAGCCTTGCCCTGCCCCTCATGGAGGCCGGCCCACCAGTCTAGAGACACACACAGCAAAATGTCATCGTGATCAGCAGGTTCTGTGCTAAAAAATTATAACTACACGGCATTTTCTCCAGTTCTGACACCTTTTTAATAGAAATCACTGTTTTTAGGAAACAAATAGCACTTTTGTAATTTTTTTACAATGTTTCTTACCTTGATCTTAATTTTAAGTAACACTAGGAAGACCTCAATATCATTTATTTTCCTTTTTAATTTAAAAAAAAGTTGGTTTTTTTCCCCAGATACAAAGATTTTTGCCCTTGCATAAAAAAACAGTGCCCGAACGATGACACAAGGACTCACAAAGACTCACTGGACCTCACTGACACTATGATTCCTATTCTACCATGCAAGGTCTCGACTACCCTTAATTGGACTGTCAGCCTGAAAAACAGCTTTTCTATTCCTTATTTTAGTTTTTTGTTACCAAGAAAGTAAAATAAACAATAAAATAAAACTTTCTTTAAAGAAAAAAAAAAAAACAAGAAAAACAAAAATAAAAGAGGAAAGAAACATCTCCATTCAATTCACACACACCTGGGTCGCGTGCTGCTTCGCTCAGATCTTCTTATAAATATAGAAAAGGGATGGAGCTTGTTTTCAAGTAAAATCACTGATCCACCGTTTTCCCTTCCTGGACACACACCCTTCTTCCCTGCTTCAGGCACGGGGGCACCCGGCTCTGCTTGTTCTTGGAGAGGAGACAACGGATCACCACAGGGATGCGATCACCAAGCGGGGAGGGAAGGGGAGTCGCGAGGCTTCAAGAGTGCTGGGGATCCCCACATGGTGAGCGGGGCACGTGGGGAGAGAACCCGCGGGGTATTCTAGGTGTCCACCTCCCGGTGCCAGCCCCTCAGACAATACTAAATACTGCTTGGTTGCTCCACTTTCCCACCCCTGGCTCCCTCCCAGCCACTCCTCTTCCCTCTTCTGGGCACTGGGATTGGTTCAATCTCAATTTCCTTTTTTGGTTTTATAGTAGTGAAAGTTTAGGAACAGGAAAGCCCACATACTCTTTGGACTCGTCTTTTCTACCTAACCAAACGGCTCGGCCAATAAGGGTCTGAAACCTGCTCTCCTCCCTCCGCCCGTCCCTGCTCCCCGCCCAAGGAAACAAAAGCAAACCCATCGTGGCTGTGGAGGCTGCTGCAGGCACACACTGGTGTATAATAGAGAGAGTAAATATATTATTTCACTTGGCATGGTGCTGGCAAAGAACCTCCAGCTGGCACTATTTCATGTAACATGGTCCAATCTTTGCATGTACACACAGAATAAGAAGGATCAATTGGCAAACTCTGGTGCCACCTGGCACAAGCATCTTCTCTCTCTCTGGAACCAAAGAACCAAAAGAATTCTGTACTTTCCAGAAGAAATCCGGCTTTGCTTTTCTAGAGTCTTCAGTGTTTTGCTCTCCTTGCCGCCGGGATCCCGTGGCTTCTAGAGGGGCTCTGTTATTTAGTCTCTTCCCCCTGGTTACAGTTCGCTGTACAGCTCTGGGAGGAGGGGGAAGGGGCTGGTGTGGAGGTGGTGGCGTTGGCAGGGGGGGTGCAGTCCGGGCCATTGGAGACGGCCCCCACAGTGGCCTCAGAGTCTACAGGTTTGGAGAGGTCGATTCCGTGGATGAGGCGAATCAGCTGTTTTACCTTCTCCAGGGAGCTGTGCATCTCCTTCTGCCGGGCCAGTATGGTGTTCTTCATTTCCATGCATTTCTGCAGCAAATAAGGGTGGTGGCACTGAGCCTCCTACTTTACTTTTCTAACATCCGCCCCACCCCCACCCACCAAATATCCTGAGGGAAGGAGCTCTATCTGTCCAGGTAACGGAGCCCTCCACTGGCTGGTGTACAGTCCCTAGGCCTTGTTCGGCTCCTTAGTGGAATGGGCAGCTCCTAACTAAGGAACGAGGCAGGGGTGGAATGGCCCAAGGTGCAGAGCATGTGCAGGCAAAGAACTGCGCATGAGCACTAGCACTTACAACCAAACTAGCAGAACCACCATGATCTATTACTAGGAAATAAGTCATTAAAAATAAGGTTCCTACAGCTGCCTGGAAAGCAGTTCACACAGGTTTTGATATGCTTCTGTCATGCTAATTAATGACCTTCAGGACTAGACCGAACTCTCCAGGGTAGAAAACAAGCCAGTGATATCTGGAGTCAATCTGAGGGCATACTTAGGGTCATGTGGTCAGTAAGAAGTTAGAGGCAGGAACTGGGATGGGCCAATGACATTTAGGAGAATCTAACATAGTCCAAGGTCAAAAGACTGCAGACAGTAGGTCATCTTTTGCCCTCAGCATTCCACACCTGCTGGCTTCTATTTTAGGCAGGGACACGACACCACAGGTAGGTATGGCAGGGAGGAGAAAGCAGTTAAGTGGGATAGCTCAATTCCACCAAGTCCATGACACCACCTGTTATACCCTTGTTGCAAATACAACCCTTTTCCCCACCTGGGTAGACTGCGCTAGGCAGTACTTCTAATACTGGTCTCTAGAAACCCCTCTTCCTTACGCTGGTCAGGAAAACCAGGAAATGTAAGTCGCACGTTGTGGATAAAGGGAGCGAGGGGAGGGCCATATGCGCCGACCCACTAGCTCAGGTGACCAGAAAGAATGATATGAGGACTCCAGGTCTGTGTCTGCTCCACATCAGGTGAGGCTTTACACTCTCCCAAACACTGTCAGGAAAATGCAGGGGTGGTGGCTACACAGTTGTAGCTCTTACTTAATGTCTACAGCTGGACACTGAAAATCCTCTCTCAGATGGAAGTTAAGAGGATGTTCTACAGTTTGGATAAGGCGCCATGTACCAAATGGACACCCATACCTGATGGCCGAACTCTTTTTTTTTTTTAATGCCTTTTATTTGCAAAGTATTTCCACATACATTTTCTTGTTTTGTTTGTTTTTTTTTTGTTTGTTTTCTGGCCAGGGTGAGGTATGAACCCACCACCTCTGGTATATAGGGCCAGTGCCCTACTCCTTGAGCCACAGGGGCTGCCCTGATGGCCAAACTCTTAACTGTTCATCTTGTTAATAAACAAACAGAAGGACCTGAACCAGCCGGTGTGTCCACATGTACTGCTCTGGACATGGAAAGGTTTGTGTGTCTGCTGAAGGCACGAGGGTTACTTACACTTATAGAATTGCTGAGCTGTTTCACCTTTTGCTCTAGTTGTTCTCGTTCTTGTTTTAAATCTGAACTCCATTTAAGTAACTTCTGTTTCTCTTCTTCTTTTGCTGAAAAACAAATAAAGAATGTTGTTTTTTTTTTTTTTTTGCTCTGCTAAGAAAAGCTCAGTGGCTGCGCCTGGCTTTAAATGAATAAGACAACACTTCTCATTTTCCCTCCCCAACAAAGTGCTACGAAAACTCTGTACTTCATTCAAGATAAATAAAGGCTTTTATTTTTAACTTTAAATTTCCTTTTGAAAATAAAATACATACTGCTTTCTTGAACTTTTTGTAAACAAAAGGAGGCTCCTAAGATGGTGCCCGGCGGACCCTCACCTGCTTTGTACGCGATGTAGGAGTGGACGATTGCTAAAGTCCCAGGCCACGGAATTGCCTCTTCCTTCTTCAGCATCTGGAAAGATGTTAGAGTTTAACCTTGAGAAGGACATTTAAACACAATCCTGTATGTCACAGCAAGCAGTGGTCTCTGTGGCTACTGGCAGATAAAATCCAGGAAGGATGTACGGTAGCAGTGTTGCAAAACCTGGTCTATAATTTCAAGATTAACCAGTTTCAAATATCAGCTAGGGAAATGAAGTTCAGAAGCACAAAGAGCCAAGGTGCTGGGAGGAAGTTAGGACGTGGCTGAGCGCCCTGCCCTTCCACATGCCAGGCAATCCTGACTACTCCCAACTCCAGAACAGCACAGAAGCGGCACCTCAGAGCAATGGCCACGGCCAGGGGCAGGCTTGTCCTTGACCTGATGGGAGCTGCCTATCTCAATTTTAGCTTTACATGTCTCCCAAAGACAGCCTGATCAAGGAATTTAAATATCAGCTCCAAGGAAATTAAATATCAGCTCCAAATACTAAAGCATAATCTAGACCTTGAATAGAAAGTTGTCAGAGGGCCACAAATTGCGGTCAGGAAGAGGACAGAATGACCAGTGTTCTACTGTATCACAGAGACCACAGTGAGGACCACGATGAACAGGGAAGAACCAGAATTCTCTCAAATCAGGATTCCAAAGAACTGAACAGGATCCCAATGCTTGCTAGAAGCTACTGGTCTTGTTTATTTATTATTTTTACTTTGCCTACTTCCAAAAAAGACTTGAAACAGCTTGTAATAAAAATCACAAAGGTATAAAGATACATAGATAGTTGAGAAAAACAGATTAGAAACTAAACAGAGAAGGGGGGAGAAGACTAGGACAGTCACTAACATGTCTGCCTGTTAAGTCCATGAAATATCACGATGGCACTTTATAGGCAGTTTCTGAGTCTGATGATAACAGAAGTTAGAAGTGAAACTGCTGTTAATTTGAAGTCATTAGCTGAGCAGTTGGTTTCCTTTAAGTTCATATACAGGTAACTAGGTTTGGACCATTCAGGGAATGAGGCAGAATGGACATTTAAAAAGAAAATAAGTCATTTCAAATACAAGGAAGCTGTCCGTCGATCCACCTCAGTGGTATGACAGAGAACCTCTGAGGGAATGAAGGCTGCATCCCTGAGTGCTGGCTGGACTGTGAACTGGGAAGATGTGGCCTGGAGAAGAACGCCTGAGAGCAAGAAGAGACTGCCTTTCCAGGACAGGAGCCCCTCCTGATGGTGGTGTCTACCTCCTCCTGGTCCCCTCACCCACCTGATCCCTCTGACCCACCCACCGCACCTGGTCCTGACATCTGGGACAGATCCACATGCCCTTGGGAATCGCCTTCAGAGGAGGGTCTAAGCAGTCCAGATGATACACACGGGAACACGTGTCACACATTAGCAACTGGCCGCTTTTCCTGCAAACACTGCAAAAATCCTCATGGATATCACCCTATAAAATTGAGAGGAAAGGTAAGAAAAAGGACAAAAAAGGTAAAATTTTCATGTTAACATGCACATCCTGGATACATATAAATGTTTTAGGTCAACCAGCTGCCACATTACAAGAGTGTTCAAGAAAAGTAGGAATCACCAATGGTATAAGCCCCCACCTGCCCCATGTAACTGAGGTTCCCTGGGGCGGGGAGCAGAGCCCCTTGCCCATGGGGAATATGTTCCAAGAACCCTCACTGGATGCCTGAAAACATGGATAGTACCAAACCCTATCTACGCTATGTTTTTCCTTATACACTCATACTTATGATAAAATTTAATTTGTAAATTAGGCACAATAAGAGATTAACAACAATAACTAATAAAATAGAACAATTGTAACAGTATATTGTAATAAAAGTTAAGTGAATGTGTCTCTTTCGCTTTCTCTCTCCAAATAACTTAATATTCTTGGACTGTGGTTGACCACAAGTAACTGAAGCCATGGCAAGTAGAGGGAAGGACCACTGTATTCTTAATTTTAAATCAGTTTACATGAAAAGTCTGTAGTAGCCTAGGCCACCATTAACTTTTTAAGTGACAGAAGGCATTTATTTTGTTTTGGTAGAGACCAATCCACAAATCATAAATTTTATAGGTACTGAAATCCATTCATTAAAGTGTTTTATAATACAGTATTTCTGATTAATTGTCATTTTTAGGTTGGGTTTAGAAGAACTGGGAAAGAAGACAGACCAACTCCTTGTTTGTTTGGTGAGAAAAAATACGGTGAGGCTCAGCGCCTGTAGCTCAACGGGCTAAGGTGCCAGCCATGTACACCTGAGCTGGTGGGTTCGAATCCAGCCCGGGCCTGCCAAACAACCATGACGGCTGCAACCAAAAAATGGCAGGGCGCCTATAGTCCCAGCTACTTCGGAGGCGGAGGCAGGAGACTCGCTTGAGCCCAGGAATTGGAGGTTGCTATGAGCTGTGATGCGACGGCACCCTATCCAGGGTGACAGCTTGAGGCTCTGTCTCAAAAAAAAAAATACAGTGAAAGTTCAAATGGGAAAAAATTAAGTCAATAACAAATTAAACTCATATGAGCTTTCTAAAATGAATAATTTGGCAAATCTCTTGGACTCTCTTGTTAAAAAAAAAAAAAGAAGAAGATAAAATGAAGAATTTAAAAAGCCAAAGCAACAGCTGACCATGTTCTCCTGAAAACAGTATTTTTTTTTTTTTTTTTCGGTTTTTGGCCAGAGCTGGGTTTGAACCCGCCACCTCTGGCATATGGGGCCAGTGCCCTACTCCTTTGAGCCACAGGCGCCGCCCCTGAAAACAGTATTTTGCATTTGCTGTTCAGTAGACCACTACCCTGTGGACCCTTGTGAGATATTTCACCAGCAGTAAGAAGGCAAGCAGCTCTCACTTACCCTGCTTGTCTGTCCCACCACCATCAGGGTGGAGAGGAGAACTCAGAAGAATAAAGAGCTATTAAAGAGGTATTGTTTTCAGCAAGTCAATCTCTGGCCTGTTCACTGCATAGGATTAACACCACTAATAAGGACACTAGCGAAGAGAAGACTGAAGGGATGAGCATGAGCCAGAGATGACCCTGTAGAGTCAACATGTTGCTTTGGATTTCCAGGTCTAACGCAGAAACTACACAGGAAGCAATGATCCAGGGAGCAACGCTGAGTCCCTCCTTCCTGTGATAGAACCCATCTACCAACACAACGCTCACTGAAGGAGCACATCTTCACAGGCCTACAATTTCTTTCTAAAGGAATCTTTCTCTGTAATTCACCAGAGTATTTAGGAGCCTACAAAGCAGGCTGCAAAAAGGTACAAGATACGTCATAGTGTGACTGGATTTTTGTCTTAGCAAAAAGAAAATGTCACTTCTGGGCAGTAAAAAAGATACTCAATAAAGGTGCAAAAATATTACATGAGAATGCAGCCTCATAGTTTAAATTCCGGGCACCAAAAAAGGTAAGGTTCCACCCCCCAGTTAAACACAACTTTCTTCCTTCATCATTAAAATCAGACCAAGAGGTGCTCTTCTCTTCTGGAGGGTTAGGTTAGCCTTTTTGAACCTCATTACCAAGTTTTAAATCTGCATCTTTATGAAGTTTATAAAGAACTTGTGGTTTCAGAGACGGTTTTACACCAACCATAGATTACCAGTGGTGAAGTGAAAGAGTCAAACTGGACAGCTTATTCAGAGGGACTTACTGAAGTAAACTGAGTTTTGCTTACTTTCCTTTGCCCCTGAGTAAGAAGGACATCAAGTATAAGGTAGTGAGAATAGAAAATAAAGGCTAGGGCGCCTGTAGTCCCAGCTACTCAGCAGACTGAGGCAAGAGAATGGCTTGAGCCCATGAGTTTGAGGTTGCTGTTAGCTATGATGCCATGGCAGTCTATTGAGAGTGACAAAGTGAGATTCTGTCTCGATAAGAAAGAAAAAGAAAGAAAGAAAGAAAGAAAAGAAAGGCTAAATAATTTCGTTATGTTTCTAAAGGAAAGAAAAATTCCTATCTATTTATATATCCCATAGCAGTAGTTCCTAATATTTTTGGTGTTAGGATCCTTTTACACTCTTAAAGTTACTCAGGACTCCAAAGAGCTTTTATATGAATTATATCTATTGATATTTACTATAAGTTATAAAACTTTTAATTTTGAAATAATCACAGAATTGTAGAAAGCCACAAAAACAGTATATTGAAAAATTTTTATATTTATTTATTTATTTTTTGAGACAGAGCCTCAAGCTGTCACCCTGGATAGAGTGCCATAGTATCATAGCTCACAGCAACCTCCAATTCCTGGGCTCAAGCGAGTCTCCTGCCTCTGCCTCCCAAGTAGCTGGGATTATAGGCACCCGCCACAATGCCCAGCCATTTTTTGGTTGCAGCCGTCATTGGTGTTTGGCGGGCCCGGGCTGGATTCGAACCCGCCAGCTCAGGTGTACATGGCTGGCGCCTTAGCCCGTTGAGCCACAGACGCCGAGCCTGAAAAATTTTTAAACCCAAGAACACACAGGCATATATTCTATTAGTCGTCGGAGTAATGAAATTATCACACATCACGCAATATCTAGAAAATTCCATGTTTAGTCTTGAGAGAATGGAAGTGGATAATGTTTCAGCATTAATATGAAAATACTTTTGATTTTATAATCCCCTAAAAGAGTCTTGGAATTCCTAGACTGTATTTTGAAGACTGCTGCCCACAGAAATGACTATAAAATACCAAGATTTTTCATCCATACAGAATTGATTCTTTGCCTAAAGAGAACAGAGGAAGTCCATAAAGGCACTATGCCTGGTCAAAAGGCTTAGGCTTTGTCACTGACCAATAATTACCACAAACCAATAGTAAGTTGAAAGATTACTGGCCCATGATTCTTTGCTAGCAGGACATATTCTTTCAAGACGTACACTGTCAAGTGCAACTTTATTGTGTGCTAAAAAAATTTTATAAGTATGTCAACATATCTTCCCTTCTTATAAAAATGATGAGAATGGCAATAAGGTACATCTGTATGATTAGTGTCTGGCTGGGTGCTGTATTACTAAGTCCCTCTAGATGGTTATTGATCCCCAGAAATGCCTGCCTCTCAACTGTTACTGCTTAATTAATATTGTTGGGGGCTTATGCTATCCAGCAGCAAACACACAGAGCCCTGTCTGTGAATTTTGATCACTGCCACTGTTGGGATACTATAGAAGTCAATTACCGTTTTTAAAAAATACATTTCACTGAGTTTAACTTAGGAAGTTTTGAACACATTTAATGCATTTTTAAAAAGCTTCCTTTAACTTTAGATTTCTGAACAGTACAGTATTTGCATTTTGGGGACAGTTTTGGCCAGGACTGGGTTTGGAACCTGCCACCTCTGGTATATGGGGCCCGGCGCCCTACTACTTTGAGCCACAGGTGCCGCCCCAGTATTTGCATTTTAAGATAAAGTCTGGAAGAAACTCTTAGTTGTGATTTGATCTAAGTGGACCCTTTGTGTTAAGTCTTTAAAAAAAAAAAAAAACTATAAACCCTCTCAACCGAAAAAGAAATATATATATGTATGTTGTTTAGGAAAGTGACTCACACGTAGAACCACAAAGTCATCTGTCTCCCTGCATTTGTGCACCATCCCAGAAGGACCAGTGATCCTTCAGCAATTCTTCAACTGGGGAGAAGGTGGGACTATCTTTGGTGCCAGCAAACAAGATTCCTGACAGGGACTCCTGATGCTCATTAACAGGACAATTAGAAAACCTGTACTGAAGAACCATCAGGATGGAAAATGGTTTATGCAAAAAAGAGATCAGTCAAGGATAAATTTAAGGGTCTTTTTTTTTTTTTTTTGAGACAGAGTCTCACTTTATCTCCCTCAGTAGAGTGTCAAGGTGTCACACAGCTCACAGCAACCTCCAACTCCTGGGCTTACGTGATTCCCTTGCCTCAGCCTCCCAGCTATTTTTGTTGTTGATGTTGTAGTTGTCACTGTTGTTTAGCAGGCCCGGGCCGGGTTCAAAGGCGCCTGCCTCAGTGTATGTGGCCAGCGCCCTAACCACTTAGCTACAGATGCTGAGCCAAAACTGGGAATTTATACAGACTCAAAGCTATCTCCACCAGAAGAAAAAGGGTACACTTATAAGTTGGAAAATAGCTGGGACTACAGGCACCCACCACAATGCCTGGCTATTTTTTTGTTGTAGATTGGCAGGGGCCGGGTTTGAACCCACCATCTTCAGTATATGGGGCCAGCGTCCTACTTACTGAGCCACAGGTGCTGCTCGATAAATTCTGAGTTTTTGGCCTAAACACCTAGAAAGATTAAGTGCCATTTACTAAAGATTACTAATACCAGAAGTCAAGGAAGCTGGACAAAATGCTAAACTTTTAGAGCAACGATGAGTTTGTAGCCATTGCTATGTTTAAAGGAAGGAAACCTGTCAGAGAACAGAATTGTCCTGCGACCCTAGTCCTTCAAAGGTAACACTTTCTTTTTTGTCTCTGAAATTTTAACTCAGAATGTCCATATGGTATTCTTTTGTTCTTTGGAGAAGGGTATGTCATTAGTAATTTCTGAGAACCTTCAAGGGACATTTTATCTTAAGTTGGTCAAAGACAAGCTCTGTAATTCACAAAAGAACTTAGACATGTGCAAAATTAAACTATCAGTTTCTCTCCTCAAATCTGCTCTTCTTATAATCTTTAATAAATAGCACTTAATCTTTCTGGTTGTTTAAGCCAAAACCTTGGATTTCTCCTTGACCAATCTCTTTTTTGCATAAACCATATTCCATCCTCATAGCTCTTCAAAATATATGTAGACAATCACTTTTCTCCACCATCCTCTTAGGCTAAGCTATCCACATTGTCTCTTGCCTGGACGATTTCAAAAGCCTCTTAACTGGTCTTCCTGCTTCCATCCTATTCTACCTACAGTTCATTGTCTATATTTTAGACAATATTTTTTTGTTGTTGTTTATTTTATTTATTTTTTTTCCATTGTCCTTCCTTGTAATGATGCGCGGGCCGGTTGCCTCCCAAGTAGCTGGGATTACAGGCGCTCGCCACTACGCCCAGCGGTGTGTTCTTTCCTGGTGGTTGAGACGGGGTCTTTTCTCTGGCTCACTCATTATGCTGGTCTCGAACTGTGAGCACTGGAAATCCACCAGCCTCGGCCTCCCACAGCGCTGGGATTACAGACGTGAGCCACCACGCCCGGCCTAGACAATATTTTAATATCCAAGTTGATTTTGAAAATACCTTAAAATTAATAAATGCAGGCAAGAACCACTACCACTGAAGGATGCTATGACCATTAAAACCACTGGTTAAATTTGTTGGGAAACTGGGAATTTATTTATGTATTTATTTATTTATTTTTTTTGGAGACCATATGTCACCCTCGGTAGAGTGTCGTGCTGTCACAGCTCACAGCAACCTTTAACTCTTGGGCTTAAGTGATTCTTTTGCCTCAGCCTCCCAAGTAGCTGGGACTACAGTCGCCTGCCACAATGCCTGGCTATTTTTGTTGTTGTTGTTGTCATTGTTGTTTAGCAGGCCCGGGCCAGGTTCAAAGGTGCCTGCCTCAGTGTATGTGGCCAGCGCCCTAACCACTTAACTACAAGTGCTGAGCCAAAACTGGGAATTTTTTTTTTTTTTTCTGAGACAGAGCCTCAAGCTATAACCCTGGATAGAGTGCTTTGGCATCACAGCTCACAACAACCTCCAGTTCCTGGGCTCAAACGAGTCTCTTGCCTCTGCTCCCAAGTAGCTGGGACTACAGGCACCCGCCAAAATGCCTGGCCATTTTTTGGTTGCAGCCCTCACTGTTGTTTGGCGGGCCCAGGCTGGATTCGAACCTGCCAGCTCAGGTGTACGTGGCTGGCGCCTTAGCCGCTTGAGCCACAGGTGCCGAGCCACAAAACTAGGAGTTTATACAGACTCAAAGCTATCTCCACCAGAAGAAAAAGGGCACATATATAAGTTGGAAAATTTGATGGAAACTATCTTAAGAGATACAAGTTAGTATCACTGATAATGAGACAGACTGGTCACGTGCCTCCTGTTGAGCTTCACTGAGAATGACCCATCATCACTTATTTAGTGAGAATGAGTTTGGAGTACTCAATCTATCCGTAAGGGAAAAAACCTCCGACTGTCCAAAGGGAGATGTACTCTCCAGAGCAACTGGGCAATCTTTTAAAATATGTTAATGTTATGAAAGACAAAGAAAGACTAAGAAACTGTTCTAGAATAAAGGAGAATAATCAAATGACAATACTATCACAAAATGTCCTGGAGCAGAAAACGGACTACAGGTAACCTGCCATAACACCTGGCTGGTTTTTTTTTTCCCAGCTTTTGGCTAGGGCCAGGTTTGAACCCACCACCTCCGGTGTATGGGGCCGGTGCCCTACTCTTTGAGCCACAGGCACCACCCCATTTGGCCTGGCTATTTATTGGTTGTAGTTGTTAATTGTTTGGCAGGCCTGGGCTCGAAACTGCCACCTCTGGTGTATGTGGTTGGTGCCCTAGTCACTGAGCTACAGGTGCTGAGCTGTGACATTTTTTTAGAAACTAGTTTCTCTCTCTTTTTATATTTTTAAATATTTTTGACAGGGTCTACTTTGTCTCCCAGGCTGGTCTTGGTCTTGAACTCCTGGCCTCAAGCAATCCTCCCACCTTGGCTCCAAAGTGCTAGAATTATAGGCATGAGCTATGATGCCTGGCCAGGAACCTGTTTCTGACCAACTCTGCTAAATAAAGTTGCCTAAAGAACACTCCCCACTTCTGGAATTATACTCAAAGCAGCAAACAGGAGCTGTTAGGGGAACATATAACTTGTCATTTTCTCTACTCCTAAAACACTACTGATAGAAACCTGTACATCTACAGATTTATATGGGATGGTTTCCTTATCCCATTCCTTTTCTGAGAACCCATTACAAGTAGATCAAATTCAGACTCTGCCAACTCTTGACTGAGGTTCCTGATGTTACTTTATTTTTTTTTGTAGAGACAGAGTCTCACTTTATCGCTCTCAGTAGAGTGCTGTGGTGTCACAGCTCACAGCAACCTCCAACTCCTGGGCTTAGGCGATTCTCTTGCCTCAGCCTCCAGAGTAGCTGGGACTACAGGAGGCCGCCACAACGCCTGGATATTTTTCTGTTTTCCAGTTCAGCCGAGGCTGGGTTTGAACCCACCATCTTCAGCATATGGGGCCGGCGCCCTTCTCGATGAGCCACATGCGCCGCCCTCCTGATGTTATTTCTAATATGAATCTCAGGGATACGGAAGGTCTGGGACCTCAGAGGGAAGCTGCCACATGTGGCATATAAAGCATCCTGAAGCATTTATTGTTGTTCCAGGGTTAGTCAAGAAGGTGCAAGTTGATAAGGAGACAACATATGATAAAGCTTTTCCCGATTTAAGCTCTTGGAAGGAGAGTGAGCTTTTCCCAAGTTACTTACGTCTGTGGAGGTGGGGCTGGGCAAGGACACAGGCTGAACAGGTGCAGGGAAAGTGAATGTGGTCTCTGTCTTTTCATTTTCAGGGGAGTCGGGATGACTGGATGGGGGGGATGTTGGGGTAAGGGCTCCAAACCCCAGCACTGCATTGTATTTTGGAGGACGACCTATATACCAAGAGAAGGGAACAAAAGGGAAAAAGGGGGAGGGAAAGAGAGGGGAAAATGATCTTACATACCTTTGGCCAGTGTTCCTCATTGGCTAGCATGGAAAAGGAAGTGAGGTAGCAGACAGAAGGTTAATATAACAGTCCCAAAGGAAGAAAGAGAAGCAAAGATTTAAATGTCATTAGAAACAACTATGTGAATCTCAAGAGAAGGGAGGGTAAGAGAGCTCTGGAGAATGACCAAAGGTCCTAACTTAATTATGGTGAAGTTCCTGGACTATTACAATTTAAGATTTCTAGTGCAAGAACCAAGTTGTCAAAGGCCAGTGGAAGCCTTGGCCAGAAATAAGAATTTATTTTATTTTTTCATATCTTTTGTATATTGTCTCTAAAGTTTCTCTGCAATCACAATTCTTAAGGAAAAACTGTTGACTTTTAGTTTCCACAAATTGATTTATTTAGGATTTCTGCTTTTCCTTTTCTTTCCTGTGTACTTTTTGGTCACTTCACTGCTTATGAGAGTGTGGAGAGGCAAAGTGAGGAGGCAAAATTCAAGTTAGCTGTTCTCACCCTTTGCTTTTAGAGTTTTTGAGAAAAACTTCTGGTAGCAGCTAAAACCTGAGAGTTAAATGGTGCTCTGGGCCAAGCAATGAATTTAAGTATTTCTGTCTCAGGATACCTTGCTCAGTTAATTGAAAACTGCCTCCTCTCTTTACATCTGGTGAACATTCTGGTGAACTCTACATCTAAAAACTGGGGCTGTTCCAAAGTCCCAGGAAAGGCCCTGTCATCAGCACTACTGAGAGCCTGACTCGTGCAAAATCATTCTGAATCAAATCTCACAGCTACACGAGCCGTATGGGCTCAGAAAGTCTAGGTCAACACTTTTGCCTTATTGCATGTCTAAGTCAGGGTCCTCACCTTTATTCTATGCCTAGCACACCAAAGGGGGAAAAAAGAGAGACAGAAAGGTATAAAATGCCTATCAGCTCTGGGAAATGGTATGTAGGATCATGACTTTGCCAAGTTCTAATTTATACTAGAATTATGCCCAAGAGTCATGATTCTGTCAGATATTACACAAATATTACCTCTCTGTGTTAAACTGGCAATGTCTACAGTACAAAGACAGATCTTACTGGTTTGTCTCTTCTAGGAAACTCAGTGCCTCTAGAGGGGGAACCGGAAGATGAATGCTCTTTGTCTGCCCATGGAAGGCACATCCTAGGCAATGTGAGGCGGGCTGACCTTGGCAAGAGATGGCAAGGTCTTTCTGGCTCATTTAACCCCTGTCCTCTTAGCAGATACTGCCCATTATCAGGCCAATTAGTTGTAGCCTCTGGTTGGGGGGCTTTTTTCTGAGAACTGCATCAGAGGTCACTAAAAAAATGCTGAACACAAAACAAAACAACCAAAAATAACCTATGGCACTAGTTACTGTGGCTCAGGAATCAAAATAAAGCAATGACTTAGAGTTTCCTATCTAAATGCTTCTGGCAACCTGAATGAAATGACTGAAGAAATACTAGAATGAGTTACTAAGGGTGGGTACAGGATCTCTTTTTGTGGGTAGGGAAAGGTAATGGTATGGTTGTAGTCCCGCCTAAGGCAGACAAAGGGTCAGGATGACCTCGTAAGCTCTGAGATTGCATGCATATGCAAAAATTAGTATGCTACTCCACTCATGTTGCAACCTTTCTAGCCTGGAACTATAATTCAGGGACACATTACCATGTGGAGAAAAGGACCTTGGGATATATTACTGATATCAAAGAACAATTCCAGTACCTTGTTTATGAGCTCAAACCCTGAGCTATTAAGACCTATTTAGAGCTGCACAGCAAGAGATGCTGCTGCTGGACTTTTTTATTTTTATTTATTTTTTTGCCCTAAGAGTAAGGCAGCATGCCCATGGGAAGGTCTGAAATATGGGCATGGAGTGCTATAGGAATTTGTGCTTTCGGAAACCTGTTTTGATAGTGACCTTTTCCTGACATAGTTGGGAGACATCTGCTTCTCAAAGATTCTTAGTGTAGCTACTTCTCTTCTTCCTGGAAAGCCTGTAGCTCCCAGAAACTTCAGAGTCACACTCTGACCTTACTGGCAGCAGGACAACCAAGACACTATTAGGAACACCTTGGCAACAGCAGTGCTCCGTTCTGCTTAACGATGCTCAAATGTTCCCTTTACACGGTGTTCTGTTCACTGTGCTGTTCATGGATGGCCTGGCAGGCTCCCCTGAGCCAGCTCTGCCACAATCCTAGGGAAGTTAGCTTTAGAGTCAGCATACAGAACTCTAACAAGAAACTTCACTCTCTTTTCTCTCCCATTCTCAGAGAACAACACTATGTTCAAGGGATAGAGGAGTTAGGTCCTAGGAAAATGGTAGGAGGGAGGGAGAAGAAACACACACAGAAAGCAAAAGTAATAGCAGCAAGGGAGAGGTACTCAAAAGTGCTCACCTCTCTTCCGGGTCCCGGGGTGCATTGTGCTGTTCAGGTATGTGACTGCACTCTTCTTACGCTTTAAGGATTAAAGAAAGAAAGGTGAGTGACTGAATGGCATGGTCACTACTAATACTGCCACAAGCTAAAGACCAGGCACAGCGTGCCTGTCCACACGTCAACTCGTTACTGCTAATCACCCTAAGGTCTCAGTGCTAAAGGGTCTTATTACATGTACTTGGCTCTCAGAGAGGTCTGCCTCTGCTGCAGACTAGAGTTATGTTGGAGTCAGGATAAATTAAAATTTTAAGGTAGTTTTGTATCTGTTCAAACATACTAGGGAAAAAACCCTAAAGGGTCAGCAGTGAATAATAAAAACGAAATAGTGTATTTAATAATAAGTCAGAGGAAAACGCATTGCTTCACAGAGCTGGCCACGTACAATCAGGGTGCTGCCCATAAGCTGGCTTTCAGATGGGAGGTGCTGAACAAGTCATAAATAAAACTGGAACAATGAGGAGGGGCCAAGCACTGGCCAGGAATACCTCTGGCTCAAAGACTGCTCCGCTGTACACTGGATTTGCTGTTGTTCTTCTTTTTCGCTCTTGCCTCTTGCTTTGGATTTCTTGAGGAAAAAAAAATGTTTTGATTAGAAGAGAGGTAGGGATAATCTAAAAAACTTAACTTTATTGCTTTATCTGTTGGTTTTCTCATAACAAATCAGAAACAGGGGGCAAGTCTCTTTTCACCTCAGCCTGAACAGAGGCAAACGCACTCTTAGAAGCAAATATGTAGAACCAACTACTCTCACTTCTCAGAAAGCGAGACCGTGCACTTCCACAGTGTGACTCTCTGTGACTGAGAGCTTAACAGTAGACAGCATTTGTAAACAAGCTGTCCCGATTTATCTTTAGGCTGCTGTATAGATAGGTCTGGATGAGCTTTATCCACAGACTTAGATTGACTAACCGAAGTTCATCATTCCTGAATTAAATAACCAGGGACAAGTATAGCTTTGTAATTGTTTTTGAGATTATAATAACCTGGAATGACAGGAAAATACAGACAAGAACTTGTCACAGGAGTACATGGTACTCTGTGCTGTCTAAAAAAAAAAGCTCCCCTACAGTGAACAGAAGTCACCTTAATTCAGGCCATTGGGAAGGTTTTCCGAGGTCGGTAGTGTGGATAATGATAGGAAGGGGAGGGCCTGAACATCAGACAGAAGGCAACTTTTCCTCTAAAGGAAATAAAGTCCACACTCGTTGAATCATATTCTATTTGTGTTCCAATTTTCTATTCCAGGAATTCAATCAAACACCGTTTTCAAGAACAAAGCTATGGGCCAGAAAAAAAGCAATGCCAAGAATATCTTCTCTTACCTTCTAAATGGTCATGTGTTACCAACCCTAGAGACACCATGAAGGCAAGTTTCTGTGCCAGAGAAACAAAAGAAGAATATACTTCAGTCTGGGTTCTCACAAAGCCAACAGCAGGTTCCTAGTCAGACACAAGGGAAATTCAGCCCAGTGGACTGGTTATTTGGGGGAGGCTGGATTCAGATGAACTAGGAGCAGGTGTCCTCTACTCTTAGTAGCTATGGGGACACTCCAATGGCTTTCTGGTCTCATAGTCCCAAAAGGGAAGGACTGGGGCCTACATTTCCTACTTTCTCAATAACAGAAATCAGTATCTTGAGTGACCTGATTTTTTTTCAGAAAAATCCTCTCAAAGGAAAAATTTGATACTTGAAAAATGTGCAGAGGGTTTAAAGAGCCTCTCATATAACAAGCTCCAAATTCCAAGTGCTTCACTTGTCAGGATTTCTCACATTTTTACTGCTACTGATTGGACAATGCTAAATGAACTAAATGATTTTTAGGAATGACAGCAGGTGGTTCTGTTTAATACTATGATTTTTCAATCAAACATGGACCTAAAAATTATGGAGCAATTTCTCTCTGAAGACCACTCTGAGGGCTCTATAAGAATCTAAGTTGACTAGAATACTGCACCCCAAAGCTGAAATGTTAAGATACATCAAGTTGGAGAGAACATCAGATTGACTTCTATTATTCTCTTTGGTTGCAGGTAGCCTGAAAAACATGTCTTCTTTTTCCATTGTACCACTGCATATGGTTCCTGAATATGCCAAATAATACACCAGTTTCTTTCTCTGATGAATAAAGATCATCAATTGCTAAAAGACACACTCCTATAGAGTTACTTATACTACAAGTTTAGTATTTAAAAATCCTGATGTGCTGGGCTTGGTGGCTCATCCTGTAATCCTAGCACTGAGAGGCCAAGGAAGGTAGACTGTCTGAGCTCATGAGTTTGAGACCAGCCTGGGCAAGAGCGAGACCCCATTTCTAAAAATAGCGGGGCATTGTGGTGGGTGCCTGTAGTCCCAGCTACCTGGGAGGCTGAGGCAAGAGCATTGCTTAAGACTAAGAGTTTGAGGTTGCTGTAAGTTGTAATGCCACGACACTCTACCAAGGGCAAGAAAGTGAGACTCTCAAAGATAAATAAACAAATAAATAAATAAAAAGTAAAAATCCTGATGTCTTACCCTTGACATTAAATATTATGATATTTTGGTGTGATGTGATAGGTTCAACCTATTTAAGATACACTCCTTAAGCAAGCCACCAGAGAACACAGAAATGATCTTTACTGGTATCTTCAGAGTCTTAAAGGATGTTTTTTACTTTATTTCTTATTTCAAAAATTTAGGTAGGGGGGATGGCACCTGTGGGTGCCAGCCCCATATACCAAGGGTGGAGGGTTTGAACCCGGCCCTGGCCAAACTGCAACAACAACAACAAAAATAGCCGGGTGCCGGTAGTCCTAGCTACTCAGGAGGATGAGGCAAGAGAATTGCTTAAGCCCAAGAGTGGAGGTGGCTGTGAGCAGTGATGTACTGAGGGCAACAAAGTGAGACTCTGTCTCTAAAAAAAATTTAGGTAGGGGCTAAGTGCCTGTAGCACAGTAGTTACAGCACCAGCCACATGCACCGAGGGTGGCGGGTTCATACTTGGCCCAACAATGACAACTGCAAAAAATAGCCAGGCATTGTGGCGGGCACCTCTGGTCCCAGCTACTTGGATGGCTGAGGCAAGAGAATGGCTTAAGCCCAGGAGTTTGAGATTGTTGTCAGCTGTGATGATGTCATGGCACTCTACCAAGGGTGACACAGTGAGAGACTGTCTCAAAAAAAAAAAAAAAAATTAGGTAGGTTCCTATCCCTATTGATTGGCAGAGCAATCTGGTAAGAAAAAGCAGTCTTGGACTCGCCCATTTTTCTATACTGTACATTGAAACAGCATGTATTTTGCGGTTGTTAACTGACTACATTACTAACTTTCACTAGCCCTTCAAAACACAATGAAGATTAGAAGGTTCTCCACCACTGTTTCTGTTAATAAAGCAGTGTGTGAACAGACATTCAGATGCACCATCTTTTAAGCAAGGAACAGAACCTATTTTGGCCACTCACAGCCAACTCATCTTTGCCAGTCTGGATCAAGCTCACAAAATAATTATTAAATGAGAAAATCTCCTCCATTATGGAATAGATTTTTTTCTTTTTTTGAGATAGAGTCTCACTATGTTGTCCTCGGTAGAGTACTATGGCATCACAGCTCACAGCAACCTCAAACTCTTGGGCCTAAGTGATTCTCTTGCCTCAGCCTCCCAAGTAGCTTGGAAAGAGTCTCACTTTGTCACCCTCGGTAGAGTACTGGGGCATCACAGCTCACAGCAACCTCTAGGTGATTCTCTTGCCTCAGCCTCCCGAGTAGCTGGGACTAGGCGCCTGCCGGGTTTGAAACCACCGCCCTCGGTATAGGGGGCCAGTGCCCTACTTACTGAGCCACAGGCGCCGCCCACACCCAGCTATTTTTTGGTAAACAACAATGCTAAACAACAGTTGACATTGTTGTTTAGCAGGCCTGGGCTGGGCTCTAACCCGCCAGCCTCAGTGTATGTGGCCGGTACCCTACTCACTGAGCTATGAGTGCCAAGCCTATGGAATAGATTTTCTTTTTTTTTTTTTGAGACAGAGCCTCAAGCTGTCACCTTGGATAGAGTGCTATGGCATCAAAGCTCACAGCAACCTCCAATTCCTGGGCTCAAGCGAGTCTCTTGCCTCTACCTCCCAAGTAGCTGGGCCTACAGGCGCCCGCCACAACGCCCGGCCATTTTTTGGTTGCAGCCGTCATTGTTATTTGGCGGGCCTGGGCTGGATTCGAACCCTCCAGCTCAGGAGTACGTGGCTGGCGCCTTAGCCCGTTGAGCCACAGGCGCTGAGCCACCTATGGAATAGATTTTCAATGATATAATTGTACACTGAAACAGCATGTATTTTGTGGTTAATGGACTACATTACTAACTTTTACTAGCCCTTCAAAACACAATCAAGATAGAAGGTTCTCCACCAACTTTTCTGTTCAAAAAACAATGTGTGAACTTTGTCAAGAACTTTTGTCTCATTTCATGTATTTATCCCATATATGCTAAGAGCTAATTTATTCTCTTTATGGTAGTGATCTGATGCCACTACACATATTAGTACTTGCTTGCCCATGCTATGGGCAATACCATTGACGTTAAGCTATCCCTCAGGCTGGGCGTCCATAGCACAGTGGTTATGGCACCAGCCACATACACTGAGGGTGGCAGGTTTGAACTCAACCTGGGCCTGCTAAACAACAATGGCAACTGCAACAAAAAATAGCCAGGTGTTGTGGTGGGCACCTGTAGTCCCAGGTACTTGGGAGGTTGAGGCAAAAGAATTGCTTATGCTCAAGAGTTTGAGGTTGCTGTGAGCTGTGACACCACAGCACTCCAGCAAGGGTGACATAGTTGAGACTCTGTCTCAAAAAAAAAAAAAAAAAAAGATATCCCTCAGTTTCTTTCCTTTTTTTCCCCTCAGTTTCTTTTGATACAGAAATTTTAGTCATACTTTGCTGTTTTTCCTCCTTTAAGTATAATACTTGTCATTAATTTGGGGGATGATTTTATAATTTTCTCAGCAATGCCTGTGACTAATACTGCTTGTTGGTTCAAGTTTTGGACCCTTCTTTAAAGATAAAATTGAAAATTAATTCCTTTCAGAAAGAATTGTATGCTGGGCGCAGTGGCGCGTGCCTGTAATCCCAGCTACTCGGGAGGCTGAGACAGGAGGATCGCTTGAGTCCAGGAGTTCTGGGCTGCAGTGCGCTATGCCGATCGGGTGTCCGCACTAAGTTCGGCATCAATATGGTGACCCCCTGGGAGCGGGGGGCCACCAGGTTGCCCTAAGGAGGGGTGAACCGGCCCAGGTCAGAAAGAATTGTATTTCAGGGCGGCACCTGTAGCTCAAAGGAATAGGGTGCTGGTCCCATATACCAGAGGTGGCAGGTACAAACCTGGCCCTGGCCAAAAAAAAAAAAGAAAAGAATTATATTTCACACTTATTTTAGAAAAACTTGGATTGACTTGATAAATCACTGCTTTAAAAAAAAAAAAGACATGAAACTTTGATGGCTTTGTGTCAGTATTTGATATCGTTTCATTACAAAGCATGCACAGAAGATGGAGATGGATTACTGACCTAAGAAAATCTAACTATCAGATACTCACCATCACATTACCTGTCCACATTTTTCTTTTATAGCTACGTATATGAAAGTATTAAACTGAAAAAATTTTCTTGTATAAAGACGTACAGATTTATGGATTCTCATTTTAGGGTCCTGTTTGCTACTTATGTTTATAATTCCATCTGAAGTTATAGTATAGATGTTGTTATTTTTATACCTACTGTTATGATTCAACGAACTGCTCTTAAGCTACTGATTCATTTGGGATTAGGGATTCTAATGCAGTACAATGGTAGTAACAAAAACATACATTTGACAACCGTAATTGATAATATAAGTAGATATTAACTGAGTGAACTAGGCATCTTATAAATGTTGGTCAAGATATACAGAACATAATAATGATTACAAATGTAATGGGATAGCTGGAAAATTATCATTAGTATTACATTTTGAATTTGTAACAAGTATTATCAATAATATCATTTAAAAATATCATTTTAAAACTTTAAAACCTTTGAAATAATCAAGATGCTTATATGCCAGTGCATGGAACCTCAAAGAACACACTCTCATAAATATTCTCTAGGGCAACCTGGCTCAGCAATCACATTGTTGAATAATGAGAGAGCAAAAGAAAAGGAGTGATCAAGTGACTCAGAGAGCGGCTCTCTCTCCTGATGTGTGAGAATAAACCATACATCATAGACTGAGCCCTTCCTGTGGACAGACGGGCCTACCTGAGGGTTCTCTTCCCGTTTTGGTTTGGGTGCAGCAGGTGGGGTGATGGTACGGCTCTCTGTTTGTTTCTCCTCTGTTTCTGTGTGAGATTTAACTGTCTAGGAGAGAAAAATTAAATTAAAATTTAGAATTCTTTCTTTTTAATTAAAAGAATGAAAACCACCAGCAGCTTAATAGCCAACAAGAAAGAAAAGAACAAACTCAAATTTAGAACATATTAATAAAGGAGTTAATACTACAGATTTTATTGGAGGAGAGAGGGAAGTAAATTGTAAAACTCCAGCTAAAATTAAATTGCATAACTAGAGTAAATACTAATCTATAAATGTGTACAGTAGCCTAAATTATACAAGAGGAAAAAAATCTATGATTTAACTCCTATGTATACAAATGAAATAGAGGCTTCAATCTCTGACTTCAATGTATTCTAGGATGTGTGGGTAGTTTCCCAGAAGCAAGCCCACTAATGTTTTATATATAGGTCAAACTCTAGTCCACAGCATGCTGAAGATAAGAATGATGTCAAAAACATCTTACATATTCCCTCTTCTATTTCAGGACAATCTGAATCATAATCTAAGAGAGACTGAAGAATAACCCTCACTTGGAATATTTAAAACCTACCTATATCATCCACTAGAGGAAAGATAAAATTGCCAAAATCCACCATTTTATAAGAGGCTGACATCCTAATTACTCCCAAACTCTTCTTCCAGAAGCATCCACTCAAGCAGAAAAAGCACCTGTTGCATTACCATCTTCAAACATAAATGATAGCTAGCATATTGATAAACAGTCTTGAATTACTATTCTTATCATGACCTAAGGGCTAATTCATGTTATGAAGCCCTCTGTAAATACTGAAATGATTTTAGAACAGTGGATATAAAACTGTAAACACAAACTTAATTTACTTTTTAAAAATTCAAATAAAAGTGGATGTAGTGGTCTTTTTGCATGCCAATAAACAAATAAATGAGAATATGTTTGTCTGATTACTAATGGGTAAAAGCCAAATCAAAGACTTTAGTTCCACAAAGAGACATCAAAACTTCTCAAAAATAACTATGCTATGAAATATTTCTTTATATCTGAAAAATTAACACAAGCACAAAGATCTTTCACTTCTTTTCCAGGCCTTCTGTTTTTCATACTATCACATAAGGGAAGCATAAGCTGCCTTATCAATACTGTGGCAACCACTACTCTGAGGTACAAGTGCTGTCTCCCCCAAACCCCTGACTGGTACCCTGCTATATTTTCCCATTTATACTAAAAGTTGCTTGAGAGTGGGGTCTGTTCCCTACACCACTTGTTTTTTTTTTTTGAGACAGGGTCTCATTATGTTACCCTTGGTAGAGTGCTATGGCGTCACAGCTCACTGCAACCTCAAACTCTTGGACCCAAGAGATTCTCTTGCCTCAGTCTCCCAAGTAGCTGGGACTACACCACTTGTTTTTGGACACTCCTTGGTACCTATTACAGTGCCTCAGGCAAAGCAGGTATACAGTAAAGAGCTGAAGATCTTCTGAGTAAGGAGAGAGAATCACTTAAGTCTTTCTCTCACACATGCACAGTTTTTAACCAAAAAGGACACATTTCCTTCATACAACAAACCACCAATGGGGAAGTAGTTTACAGTGCTATTAAAAGGTCATCCTGGATGCCTAGAAAACTTATTTTCATGGCTCTTTGAATGTGGAAGGACAGAAGTATGACGGAGAAGGAAAAAGAGGTCAACTGCTGCTTCAGTCCCAGGCTGTGTGAAGCTCCTTGGAGTCTTATACTTCTACTTCTAAGGCCAGTGAAGGATGTAGTAGCAATGCCTCTGGGGAAGGGCACATCAATTCCTCTCCACTAAAGAATTATGGTTCTCTCCCTCATAGAAGGAGAGTACAATCAGCTCAATGTTAGATAAAGAATGCCAAAAAAGTATCAGACAAATAAAAATAAAACAATCAAAATATTAGACAGTGTCCTTCTCTCATGGATCTTCTGCTCTGGGGGAAGCAGGCTGCCATGTTGTGAGTAGCTCTATGGAGAGGCCCAAGTTGTGAGGAATTGAGCCTTCCACCCACAACCCTGTGAAGAAGTGAGGGCTGCCAACAAGTATGTGAATGAGCTTGGAAATGAAGTATCTAGCTCTAGTTGAGCCTTGAGATGACAGTAGCCCAGGCCAACTAGTTTGACTGCAAACTTGTAAGAGATCTTGAACCAGAACCACCCATCTAAACTATAGACCAAAGCAGTGGGATGATGAGAGAAAAAAACTATCAACCAAGAGTTCTGTATCCCGAAAAACTGTTCTTCAAAAATGGAAACATTAAGAGGATACTATTCACTGCTAGTATACATGCCCTGAAGGGAATTCTTCAGGCTGAAATGAAAAGACACTAGACAGGAACTTGAAGCCATATAAAGAAATAGGAACTCCAGTAAAAGTAACTATATAGGTAAGTATTAATATAAAAGCCACTACTATTGGATTTTTTATTTTTAACTTCTCTTTTTTGTTTCCTATATGGCTTAAAAGACAAATACACAAAATAATTATAAATCTATATTAGTAGGCACACAATGTATAAAGATATAATTTGTGACAATAATAACATAATGGGGGACAAAAATGCACACGTTTATATATTATTGAATATAAGCTGTGATTAATTCAAACCAGATTGTTAAAAATCTATGAATGTTAACTGTAATCCTCATGGTAACATCTAATAAGAAAATAATTATATACAGAAAAGGAAATGAGGAAAGCATGACAATGGTACAAAAGAAAAAAAAATTAAACTCAAAAGGTAATATTGAGGCTTAGCAACTGTAGCTCAAGTGGCTAGGGCACCAGCCACATACGCCAGAGCTGCCCGGTTCGAATACAGCCTGGGCCTGCCAAACAACGACAACTATAACCAAAAAGCAGCTAGGTGTTGTGGTGGGCGCCTGTAGTCCCAGCTACTTGGGAGGCTGAGGCAAGAGGATCGCTTTTAAGCCCCAGAGTTTGAAGTTGCTGTGAGCTGTGACACCATGGCACTCTACCCAGGGCAATAGCTTGAGACTCTGTCTCAAAAAAAAAAAGGTAATATTGAAGGGAAAGAGCAAAAAAGATATAAGATGTATAACATATGTAGAAAACAAATATCAAAATGGCATAAATCCTTCCTTATTAGTAATCGGTCTAAATGTAACTGGATTAAACTCATCAATTAAAAGACAGAGAGTGTCAGAATGGCCAAAATATATACCCAACTATATGTTGTCTGTAAGAGATTCATTTTAGAGCAAAAGTCACAATAGGTTGAACATGAGAGGATGAAAAAAGATATACAAATGTGACTGGTGAGTGCAGGGAAGACCGCACTATGATCAGACAAAAGTGACTTAAAGCCAACATTTGTTACAAGAGACAAAGAAAGTCATTACATATTGACAAAAGGGTTAATTTTAAAAAGAAGCCATAATACTTAGAAATACATATGCACCAAACAACAGAGCCTCAAAATAGATGAAGCAAATATTGATAAACACTTCTATTACAATAGTTGAAGATTTTAATGCCCCACTTTCCACAGTGGACAAATCTTGCAGACGGAAGATTAAGACAGCTATAAGGGGCTGGAACCACATGATAAACTAGACCTACCAGACGTATGAAGAGCACTCTATTCAGCAACAGCAGCATATACATTTTTTTAAATCAAGTATACATGAAATATTCTCTCAGCTGTAGACCACATGTTAGGGCACAAAATAAAACTTAATAAATTTTAAGACTGAAATCATATAAAGTATCTTTTTTGACCACAATGCAAAGAAGTTATAAGTCAGTAACAGAAAGTTGGAAAATTCACAAGTATGTGGAAATTATATAAATAACTAACCAATGGGTCAAAGAAGAAATCAGTAGAGAAATTAGAAAACACTTTGAGAGAAATGAAAATAACAACACATCAAAACTTCCATAATGCCAGGAAAGCAGCGCTCGGAGAGAAATTTATAGCTGTTAACGGTCTATATTAAAAAACAAGAAAGCTCTCAAAGCAATAACCTAACTTTGTACCTTAAGAAACAGAAAAAGAAGATCTAAATCTAAAGTTAGCAGAAGGAAGAAAACAAAAAAAAGGATGGAGATAAATGATATAGAAACAACAGAATCAACAAAACCAAAAGTTGATTCTTTAAAAATATCAACAGAATTGACAAACCTTTGGTTTAGACTGAATAAGGAAAGGAGAGAGAGGATACAAATAACAAAAATTAACAATGTAAGCAGGACTTACTACCGATCTTACAGAAATAAAAAGGAATGTTAGAAAATACACTGATCAACCGTATACTAACAAACTACATAACACAGATGAAATGGACAAATTCCTAGAAACATACACATTACCAAGGTAGCCTCAAGAAGAAACAGAAAATCTCAACAGATTCACAACTGAAGAGACTGAAACATTAATAAAAATCCTCTCCAAAAAGAAAAGGCATAGGAACAGATGGCTTTATTAGTGAAGTCAATAAAACACTGAAAGGACTAGCATCAATCCTTCTTAAACTCTTCTAAAATACAGGATCTTAACTCATTCTATGAGGCCACAATTACTCTGATACCAAAAGAATAGAATATTAAAGAACAATGTCCCTTATGAATGTAGATGCAAAAATCCCAAAAAAAATACCAGCAAACAAAATCCGACAGCACACTAAATGAATGATAGACCACAACATAGCTGGATTCACTCTAGGAATGAAAGAATGCTTCAATGTCTATCAATGGAATATACCAATTGAACCAGGGGGAGGAAAAAACCCACATCATCCATCTCAATTGGTACAGAAAAAGTATTTGTCAAAATCCAACTCCCCACCCCCCCACACACACACAAGGCAAGGAGATGATAGGATATACTAATTAGCTTAACTATAAAATATTAACTCACTATGTTTTTATTTATTTTTTGTTTTTCTTTTTAGACACAGTGTCTTGCTCTGTCACCAGGCTGGCGTGCTGTGTTGTGATCACAGCTCATTACAGCCACAAACTCCTTGGTTCAAGTTATCTTCTTGCCTCAGCCTCCCAAGTAGCTAGGACTGCAGGAATGCATCACCAGACCTGGCTAATTTTTCTTACTTTCTGTAGAGACAGGGCCTTGCTATGCTGCCCAGGTTGGTTTCAAATGCCTAGACTCAAGCGATCTTCCTGCTTCAGAAATCCCAAAAGGGCTGGGATTTCAGGTGTGAGCCACTCCACAAAGCCAATTTACTGTGCATTATCAAACCAATATGCTGTACACCTTGTATATAAACAGTTCTTATTTTTGTGACGTTCAACATTCATAATACAAGTACTCAGAAAATTTAAAATAGAAGGGAACCGCCTCACCTTTATAAAGAACATACATGAAAAACCACAAGTAACATACTCAATGGTAAAATATCCTAAGTTTTACCCTTGAAAACAGCAACAAGACAAAGATGTTCCCTTTCTCCTCTGCTATTCAACATTGAAGTGGAAGTTTTAGCCAAAGCAATTGGGCAAGAAAAGGAAACAAAAGGCACCCAGAGTGGAAAAGGAACATGTAAAACTGTCTCTTTATGTAGATAATATGAAAACCAACATACAAAAAACCTCAAAGAATGTGCAAAAGAACTACCAGAGACAATAAACAAATTTAACAAAGTTGCAGGGTCAAGATCAAGACAAAAATCACCTGTGCATCAAAGGACAGTATCAAGAAAGCGAAAAGACAACCTATGGAATAGTTGCAAATCACTGCAACTTTGTGCAAATAGTTTGCACATATGCACATCATACATCTGATAAGGGAACAGATTATATAAAGAATGCTCTTAACTCAAAAATTGGCAAAGGATTTGAATAGACCTTTCTCCACAGATACACAAAGGGACAACAAGCTGAAGAAAAGATACTCAACATCATTGGAGAAATGCAAATCAAAATCACAATGTCATACTACTTTACACCCATTAGGATGGCTATAAGCAAAACAAGTAAGGAAAATAACTTTTGGCAAGGATGGGAAATGGAATGCTCACACAATGCTGTTGGGAATGAAAAATAATTTAGCCCCTGGGGAAAACAGTTGAGCAGTTCTTCAAATAGCTGAACAGAATCACTATATGACCTGGCAATTCTACTCTTAAAGAAATGAAAACAAACACTCATAGGAAATGCTTGTGTATGAATGTTCATACCAGTACTATTCATAATAGTCAAAAAATGGAAACAAACTAGGTCCATATTTTTCTATGCCTATCAGAAGATGAATGAGTAAACAAACTGTGGTAAATACATACAATGGATTATTACTAGGCCATGAAAAAGGAAGCACTAACATAGGCTGCAGTATGGATGAATCTCAAAAACATTATGCTAAGTGAAAGAAGCCAGACATAAAAGGTCACATATATGAATCTATTTATTATTAATATATGAAAAATCCAGAACAGCTATATCTACAGAGACAAAACAGTATGGTGATTGCCAGGGGTAGGGTGAACATAAAACAACTGCTTAATGGATATTGGGTTTCATTTTGGAGTAATGAAAATGTTTTAAAAGGCAACAGATAGAGCTGGTGGTTAGCACATGTACTAAATGCCACTGAACTGTTCACTTTAAACTCGTTAACTTTATGTGATATAAATTTCACCTCCATTAAAAAAAAAAATAGGTTAGGCTCAGCGCCTGTGGCTCAACTGGCTAAGGTGCCAGCCACCTACACCTGACCTGGCGGGTTCAAATCCAGCCTGGGCCGCCAAACAATGACGGCTGCAACCAAAAAATGGCCGGGCGTTGTGGCGAGCGCCTATAGTCCCAGCTACTTGGGAGGCGGAGGCAAGAGACTCACTTAAGCCCAGGAATTGGAGGTTGCTGTGAGCTGTGATGCCACAACACTCTATCCAGGGTGACAGCTGAGGCTCTGTCTCAAAAAAAAAAAAAAAAAAAAATAGGTTAAACAAAAGAGCTAATAAACTTTGTTCAAAAGTTTGGTCTTTATCAGAGATTAAAAACCATTATCCAGACTTGAAGTTGCCCTACATATGTTACTTTTTGCCTGCATGGTGTTTAAACAGTTACCAATATTTTAACAAGTAGGCAACTTTTCAAAACATCTGGATTTCGGTCTTTTCTCGAAAAAAGTCTCCACATGATAAAAAGTGTTTATTTCCAAGAAGCAGCTGTTTCATTGAAGATGGTGCATATTATTTTGCAATTTACCATAGTCTCTTCCGCTTTCTATTGTCGATTATTATCATGCTTTTCTTATTATTTTAAAGAAGAGTTAAGAATACAAGTAGGAGCTCTCTTATATGCACATTCCCATTGAAAGCAGAAAAACAAAAAGTTCACTTGTTCACTCCTACTCTGCTTTACTCATTTACATTTGCTCTTTTGAACCCAAGACTATTTGAACTTGCAACTCCTGTTGTTTTGCTATTATAAAGGATAGAACACAAAAACTCTGAACAAATCTAGGGCTAAGTTAATCAATTATACCCTGAATTTCTAATTCTGCTTCTGGGAAAATCAAAGTCAGGCACATGCAAATAACAAATGTCCAAATAATTTCTTTAACTTAAGTTAATCAACTTGGATTGAAGGCAAAGCAAAATCCACTGCTTGGTTACTTGGATCTATTTTCCCTACTATAGCAATAGTATTAAATAGGGGAGGGGAGGTCATGAGCTCAGGTTTACTAAGCAAGGAAAATTGTAAGTTGAGGATAATACATTGGATAATATTCTTATAAGTATTCTTTTTAGAGGTTATTGTGCAGGTTCCTATGAAAACATGAGTGGAAGCTGGGGTCTGAGTGGCAATCTGGCAATTTTTCTCCACAGAACTTTGGATTTATTTTCAGCAGCTCAGGCTTGAAGACACACATAAAGGTCTCTGTTACACGGTGTGGGGTGGGATGGTGAAGAAATGAACATAAATCCTGAGAAATAACTTCATCAGGCATAATCTAGTAAACATTAAACACTAGCTCATTTCATAATCAACAGGTGATAGCCCCATTTCAGAGCGCTGGAAAAGGACAAGGATACAAAAGGAGGGGATGTAAGGGCTATAACATAAGTTTGTCTGGCTTTATTTACTTTTCTGTCTTAAAATATGTCTTTAGCCTCGAGGCTCTTTAAACTATCACTCATTTTCTCAGAGCCACGATGTAATGTGGCTTCTAGTAAGGGATAAGATCTCTTCTCTAGGGTGGATAAGGAAGTTGGTTATGCCTGCCTGGGGAAGAAGTTAGACCACTGTTGTTGTAACTGGCACTGCCTTTTCCCTTCTATTCCAACATGGGAGCTATTGGAACTATAAAATTTGCCTTATTTCCTTCCCTGGAGGTAGAGCTTCAGAAACTGAGCTCCACAAGGGTATAGGTAGGCTTTGGTTTACCCACCCAGGCATACAGACACCACATTCAGCACAGCAGTTGGCACTTTATCAACATATTTTTATTAAATGAATAATGTTATCACCTAAAAGAAACATCAGAAAAGCACCCGTCTAGCCTAGTCATATAGACAATGTTTAACACAAGTTTGATTAACTCTGAACAGGTGTGAACAGGTAATCCACAGCTACATATGTTACACTGCTTCACTCTCAGCACATTGATGAGATCTCTTAATGGTTATAAATATGATATTGAAAATGAAACATAAAACAGAAAAGAAAAATAGTAGAAAGATCTGAAGAGAATTCTGACAATGAAATCTATTTTTTTTTTTTAAGAGACAGAGTCTCACTTTGTCACCCTCGATAGAGTGCTGTGGTGTCACAGCTCACAGCAACCTCCAGGTCTTGGGCTTAGGTGATTCTCTTGCCTCAGCCTCCCAAGCAGCTGGGACTACAGGCGTCCACCACAGTGCCCGGCTGTTTCTTGTTGCAGTTTGGCTGGGCCGGGTTCAAACCCATCACCTTTGGTATACGGGGCCGGCCCCCTACTCACTGAGCCACAGGCACCGCCCTGACAATGTAATCTAAAGAGAATCCCTGCTGACTGTGCTTAGTAACCTGTAAGACTTGTGCCAGGACTCCTACCAAACTAAAATAGCAATGGCTGAATTTCCTTATTTGACTAAGAAGAGAGACCATGGAATTTACCTCATCATAGCTCACAGCAAAAGCAACCTTAAACTTCTGGGCTCAAGTGATCCTCCTGCCTCAGCCTCCGGAGTAGCTAAGACTATAGGCCATCACCACAATGCTCAGCTAGTTTTTCTATTTTTAGTACAGACAGGGTCTTGTTCTTGCTTATCAACGTTGGTCTTGAACTCTTGAGCTCAGGCAATCCACCCACCTCAGTCTCCCAGAGTGTTAGGGTTACAGGTGTGAGTCACCATGCCTGGCCATAGACATCTTTTTGTGATATAAAAAGCTCTTTCAACATAAAGGCCAAGAAAAGATGCTCGTTACAAAATAACACATAGTTTAAATTTGTTTTTTGCTTTAAAATGTTTTAGTTTATGCATACAAAAATGTCTGTAGGAACATAATCTAAACTGTTAATAGCGATTAACTCTTAGGGGTAAACTTACAATGAAATTATCGGAAAGTTTGCTCTCTATTCAGATTATGAGGAGGTATTTTCTATAAACTGTATTTTTATAACATTTGAATTTGTTTTAAAAATTAACATGTATTCCTTTTAATGAGAAAAAAAGAAATATGAAATAAAATGAAACTGAAATAATTTTTGTCTGCTAAAAATACCTTTATCAACAGAGGTAAAAAATAAATAATACTTAGAAACCTGAAATTGAGTTGTGAAAGCACATTCTGTGGAGCACTAAGGCTTCTCAGAGGTATTTTGAGAGCCAGCACAAGACAACTGTGTCTCTACCCAAACTCCTAGCTTGAGCCCTTGAGTATTTTTTTTTTTTTTTTTTAAGACAGAGTCTCCCTATGCTGCCCTCGGTGGAGTGCCATGGTGTCACAGCTCACAGCAACCTCAAACTTTTGGGCTTAAGCGATTCTCTTGCTGCAGCCTCCCAAGTAGCTGGGATAAGAGGCACCCGCCACAATGCCTGGTTATTTTCTTGTTGCAGTTATCATTGTTGTTTAGCTGGCCCAGGCCAGGTTGAAACTGCCACCTTCAGTATATGTGGCTGGCATAGCTATAACCACTGTGCTATGGGCACCGAGCCGGACTTTGAATATTTTATTTTATTTTATTTTTTTTGAGACAGAGCCTCAAGCTGTCACCCTGGATAGAGTGCTGTGGCGTCACAGCTCACAGCAACCTCCAGTTCCTGGGCTCAAGCGAGTCTTCTGCCTCTGCCTCCCAAGTAGCTGGGATTACAGGCACCCGCCACAATGCCCGGCCATTTTTTGGTTGCAGCCATCATTGTTGTTTGGTGGGCCAGGGCTGGATTCGAACCTGCCAGCTCAGGTGTACATGGTTGGCGCCTTAGCCCGTTGAGCTACAGGCGCCGAGCCGACTTTGAATATTTTAATACTGAAGTCCTGTTACCATCAGTTTGAAAATTTCTGACCTAAAACATGTATAAATAATTTATTTCTGAAAGTTTCTCAAAACACTATTTGGGGTTTGAGCAGGATCCCCAGGATTAGAGATGTATTCTCTCTCATGTTTTCTGAGAGAAAAGATTTCAGTGGCTGGATTCTTTGAGTGCAAGGTCTGCTGGTTTTATGAGCTATCTAGGTTTAAGGCTTTGTGTTCTATACATAAGGTTCCTCTGTTCAAATAGGCCAAGAAGAAAGAAACCTTTTCATTCCCCACCATCTGAACAACCTCTCTGAATCCTGGTCTGCAACTCTGAAGCAGAAGATTGAGGATCACCAGAGACTATTTTCAGATGAATGAGAAGTAAGTCTGAGCAATCAGAAATAAGTCAATGACTTTTTAAAGCAATTTTCTTGAAAGAGGATGTTTTTCTTTGCAAAATTCTTTATGTAATTATTTTCAATCAACTTTCTCAGGTTAAATCTTGGCAAAATTCTTTTTTACCACTCCCCCCACCCCCAAAACAGGATAAGGTGACTGCCTATATACATCCTTTCTGTTGTTTTTAGAAGTCTTTCTGCTATAAAAGCTTTAAATACTTTTAGAGGTTACCTGTCTTTCTCTAGCCTTTAGGGAAAATATGACTTCTGAAAACATAAATGAAAGGTTTCACTGTTTCAACTAAAATATTTGTTTGTGTTCTTTAAAGTTAAAAAAAAATGCTTTTTGGAAATTTTCTTCTTATTTTTGTTGTGGCTTCTCATTATCTGTAATATTCAAAGAAAATATCTGAAATGAAGTCCCTTTCCTTCTTTGGTTTATTCTTCCTGGTTTTCATAGCTTTCTCTACTCCTGGATTCTTACTGGGCCTAAACTAACACGGCGTTTTCTCTTTACTGCCTCATCTATGCTTCCTTACTGAGGGCAGCAGAGCCCATTTGTGAATTTCTGCATGAGAACCAGCAGGGGGCGTGCACTCACGTAACTCTGTAAGGGAATGGTGGGAAAAGTGACCCAACCCAACTTTCTTCAGTAGGAGAGGCCCTTTTGCATGTGGATGAGTTATGACATGGTAAATCACAGGTTACTGACAAAGGTGCTGAGAAGATGTATTTAGGGACAGCCCAGCAGCCACACGGCATAATGGCAAGGCTACTGCCCAGAGCAGGTACATACTCTGTCTGTACCTGTTTTTCAAGGCTTGGCTTGCTAAGCTGTACAGTTTGAGGTCCAGCGAGTCTGGTCCCTGGAGTAGCTATCACAATGCTGGTGAGCTGGGCCATGGGGAACGTTTTGGCTATGGTTGCAGTCTGCCCATTGACGACACGAACAGGGTGAATGGAATTCTGGGATGTGGGAAGGGTTGTGGGGGTGAACTTGGTCAGCATGACGGGCCTCTGGATAAGCTGAGGAGCTGCAAGCATGGGAGGAGGTGCTGGGGCAATAGGAATGTTATTCTGGGCCACAGGCTTAGGTCGAACCTATAGGGGAAAGAGAGAATAAATATTGTATTACTTAAAGAAACTGCTCAAGTCCTATTAGTCTAAAACATTGCCAAATCTTCCATACCAAAGGTGAAATGACACAAATTTAACACAAACATTTACTGATGTTCATTTTGGGTTATTAATTCCATAGACCTCAGGACATACAATCTTATAAAGAACTCATTAGCTCTTAAGAAATTCCAAATACCACCCTAGAACACAGTACTTTTGCTCCAAATCCTCAGCTCCCTCTCATACACCATGCTACCTCTTCAGGCTGAGGGCAAAGGCCTAAGTCAGAGACTGATACCACCCAGAACCTGTGCCCAGTATAGTAACTTATTTCACAGGCTAGATTTCTTTATATCCATGGGTTTCAGTTTGCTTCCATTTCTAGAAGGTCCTCTAACTCTCTATTCTTGGCCACTCCTTCTTCTCTCTCTCTCTCTTTTTTTTTTTTTTTTTGAGACAGAGTCTCAAGCTGTTGCCCTGGGGTAGAGGGTTGTTGCGTCATAGCTCACAGCAACATCCAACTCTTGGGGTCAAGCGATCCTCTTGCCTCAGTTTCTTTTTTTTTTCCTTCTTCCTATTTTTAGTAGAGATGGGGTCTGGCTTTTGCTCAGGCTGAGGTTAAGCTATCCAACTTGTGAGCTCAAGCTATCCAACTGCCTCCTAGAATGCTAGGATTATAGTCGTGAGCCACCGGCCCACTCCTTCTCTTAGTGTCCTTTGTGAGCTTAATCTTCCTCTGCCCAACCCTATATATATTTCTCAGGATTTGGTCCTGGCATTCCTTTTCTTCCTAATCTTCACTTTTCCTGGGAGCTTTCACCCATCTTATGGCTTCGCTTGCCATCTGTGTACTAAAGACTCTCACACTTTTATCTCAGGACCAGAGACATTTCCTGAACTTCAGAGTCATATTAAACTGCTTGTTAGACATCTTTAGTATCTCACAAGAAATTCAAAATTGGCATGTCTAAAACTCAATTTCTTCTTCTAGCCTCCTTTTTTCCCTAAAAATGGCCTTTACTCAATAAAATTCAGAATCATTCTTGACACTTTCTATTCCACTTCTACTTCCTAAATAGTTTTTTTTTTTTTTTGAGACAAAGTCTCACTTTGTCACCCTTGGTAGAGTACCGTGGGTATCACAGCTCACAGCAACTTCAAACTCTTGGGCTTAAGCAATTCTCTTATCTCAAAAGCCTCCCAAGTAGCTGGGACTACAGACTTTTTGTTGTTGTTGTTGTTGTCGTCATTATTGTTTAGCAGGCCCAGGCCAGGTCTGAAGCCACCAACCCCTGGTGTATGTGACTGGCGCCCTAACCACTGAGCTGTGGGTGCCGAGCCCCTAAATAGTTCTTTTTTTTTTTTTTTTATCCTGTCACCCTGGATAGAGTGCTGTGGCATCACAGCTCACAGCAACCTCCAATTCCTGGGCTCAAGTGAGTCTCATGCCTCCGCCTCCCAAGTAGCTGGGACTATGGGCGCCAGCCACAATGCCTGGCCATTTTTTGGTTGCAGCCCTAAATAGTTCTTAAATCTGCCCTTCTTTCTTTCCTCATTGCCACTACCCTAGCTAAAGTTTGACATACTGAAACAGTGGCACAAAATTGTGGCTAAAAACATGAAGTCAGCTTTGCCTCGGTTCAAGTCCTGGTTTTATAACTTACGGTGTAACCTCAGGCAACATACCTGATCTCCTAAGCCAGTACTTTTCAAACTTTTAAAACTGTGACCCTGTGGACAAAATTCTTTCCCCTTAACTCTCTAGCTCTCCTTTAAAACCCTGATAAGAATGTCAACTATGTTAGCAGACAACACTGCTTATGATAAAAATGACTCCTGCAGTTTATTTAGCTAAACTTAATATGGATGGGGAGAACTACAAATAGTTGATAGGACACCATGCTTTTTGGGCCTTTTTAGCCAGACTCCTAAGTAGGGTGACTCTTATAACTGGAGCATGTTCATTTTGGGGACGATGAAAGTCATTCCTAAGGAATTGTTACAAGGATATACTGGTTTCTGTAAGGTTTTTATGTTAGGGCAGCTCTCCCACTGTCCTTGATAAAGATCTTATTTCCTTGCACTTGAGTTACTATAAGATAGCTATAGGGACTGCTGTATTAGCTGGTGTGCAGCCCACGGAACAAAAACGTCTGATGCTATCTTGCCAACAAACTGTGGTTTCTGTCCTATACATTCCAAGTAGACTAGTGCCAAGTGCGGCCTATGAAAGTTTTATGGGTCTGAATGTTTAGCTGAAACTAAAATAACCCTGTAGTGGGTGCTACTGACCCATAGCAGGAAATACATTTTACATTGTGATTAGTATGCACATACATATATTTACATCTTTATAAGACAAACCATCATGAAATAAAGTACATACATGCTATATCCTCTTTCATATTTTATTCTATTCCTTTTTTTTTTTTTTTGAGACAAAGTCTCACTATGTTGTCCTCGGTAGAGTGTCATGGTGTCACAGCTCACAGCAACCTCCAACTCTTGGGCTTAAGCGATTCTTTTGTCTCAGCCTCCCAGGTAACTGGGACTACAGGCACCTGCCACACTGCCCGGCTATTTTTTGGTTGCAGCTGTCATTGTTGTTTAGCAGGCCCGGACCAGGCTTGAAGCCACCAGCCTCAGTGCATGTGGCCGGCACCCTAACCACTGTGCTATGGGGGCTGAGCTCTATTCCTTTTATTTTAAAAAATTGGTTACAATTCACTAAATTGATTTTGCAGCCTAGAAATGGGTCATGACCCACAGTTAGAAAACATGGACTAAAACTTAGATTCTTTATCCTAAAAAGAGTGATACCTTCTTTCCTATGGTTTAGAAATTTAAACTAGATGACGCATGTGAAGTTCCTAGCACAGTACCTCAAACGTACAAGATTCTCTGAACATCAGTATCATCAGTAACAACGTCCTGTCTCTCTCGCCCAGTCTTGACATGTCCAATTTATTTGCTGCACAGTGGCAAGAGGGAATTTTCTAAAACACATCTGAGCACATCAACTACTTGTTTGCAAATGCTCTAAATCAGTGGTTCTCAACCTTCCTAATGCCGTGACCCTTCAATACAGTTCCTCATGTTGTGGTGACCCCCAACCATAAAATTATTTTCGTTGCTACTTCCTGACTGTAATTTTGCTACTGTGATGAATCGTAATGTAAATATCTGATATGCAGGATGTATTTTTATTGTTACAAGAAGTCGTGACCCACAGGTTGAGAACCGCTGCTCTAAATGGATCTCCACTGCTCCCTTGATCCCTACTGGCTCCCGATTCGCAAACAGCCCTCAAGATTCCACTGGCTCTGGTTCCAACGGGCTTCTCCAGTCTCACCTCTAACTCTAGCCTGCACGAGCCCCATGGCCTCTATGCTCAGCCAGAGAAAATCTCCCGTAGTTCCTTAAAACTTATAAACACCTCTCCACACATGCTCTGCCCTCTGACTAGGGCATTTTTATTCTTCCTCCAAAATTTTGTCAGGTCAATTCTACTAGGATTTCAGGTCAGACTGAATGTCTAATCTTCAAGGAAGCCTTGAAAAACCCTTCTCTAATCTGCTTTAAAATGGGCAGGTGTCCCTCCCAGTGTTCTTCAGACTACCTATACTTCCCATAGCAGATCATGTAATTGGCTGCGTATGAGTCTGAAGTGCTGTGAGGGCAGAGAAAGGTCTTGAAAACAAGCATAGCCCCAGGGCTTAGTATAGTGTTTGCTATCCAAGGCATATTATTAAGGATTTATCTGATAAATAACTGGAATCATCTTATCTCATGTCAGTATTGCCCATTCCCTCCCCAGAGGCTATCTGGAAATCATCTATACCACTGAGCACAGAATTCCTTTCTCTTCTCTCTTTGCCTAAAACTTTGGGCCTCAGATAGGAACTCTCATTCTTTCTACCAAACAAATCAATACCCTTCAATGTCCATACTTGGGTAATCTTGACATTCTGCGTGAATGCTGAGGGTCAGTCTAATTGCTAAAAAACTCTCAGGAAAATATGGGCAAGGAGAGCTGCTGGGACCTAGGTAAAAAAAATCTATACAGATCCGTAGCCTAAATTTTGGCAAGTAAGGCTTTTAAGTATGATGCTCAATACCGTCACTTTCCAGAGTAGAATGGAATGGTTTCTACAGTAGGTTGTTTCTTTCCCTGTTTGGCAGATAGCAAAGAAATAAAAAGTGGTAACTGTATTCTTTCTCCAATGCCAGGCAGGTTTTGGTTAAATTCTTTCAATAAGTTAATATTATGAAGTGTATAATGGTGGCATATTGTTTCAAATTTAGGAAAATATACCTTTCCTTCATTTCTCGCTGCTGCTACCTTTGCTCACTGCTAATAAGAGATGATAAAATAAGCTTCTTCATGGTACAGAAATCTGCAGTCAGAATTTTTAGCTAAATGGGATCTGAATACGGCTGAATTGACAAGCCCCATTACAGTCTGCTTAGAAGGAGCCGCTGAGGATGTCTTTCTTTCTTTCTTTTTTTTTGCTGTTGTTGCAGATTTTGGCCGGGGCTGGGCTTGAAACTACCACCTCCCGTATATGGGACCGGCACCCTACTCCTTGAGACACAGACACCGCCCACTGCTAAGGATTTCTCTCCCACCTACCTCATCACTGGGCTTGTCACTGATTTACTCACCTGTGGAAGAAAGTTTGGACGTGGAGTGAGTCTAGGAGGGGGGATAAACTGCGGTACTTTGATGGGCTGAGGAGGTGTTGCTTGAACCTGCTAAAAAAATGGGAAAAAATAAATAAAACAAAGAGAACAACTATTGTCCAATACCAAAGCTAGGCATGCTCAAGTATTCTCAGCATCATTATTCTTTGGATCAGATAATATTTTCTATAAGCTTTTATTGTAGAGTTAGCCACCTGAATCAATAATTTTTTAATCTCTCACGTGTATGTTTTAGCCTATAAAATAAACCAACCACACTCCTGTTACCCCACATAACTAATGTAGAACACAGCAGGCTTAGTAATGTTAGGCAATTTCCTTTGACACTCAAAAATTCTTGTATTTACATATTTTACAAGTCAAGAGTAGATCCAAAGTAATATCAAGTCAAACTTGTTGCCTGGCTTTTTCTGATACAAAAGCTTTATCTAACATGAATATCTTTATTCCAGTAGAGAATTTTCTAACTCTCGGCACTTGGCTGAGTATTCTGGTTGCTTCTTTAAGGATTCCTGGATAAATGGCAAAGCTTCACTTTATTGCTCTCTAGTTTTACTCATCGCTGGTCATCACTCAAATGCTACCAAGAGCTTTTAGCTGTCATTTTTTCCCCCTTATTTTTCTTTTTTAGGGACAAGGTCTTGCTCTGTTTCCTGGGTTAGAATACAAAGGCATAATTAATAGCTCACTGTGGCCACAAAATCCTTGGCTAAAGGGATCCTCCCGCCTCAGCTGGGACTATAGTCATGCACCAACCATGCCTATCCACTATGCTGTCCAGGCTGGGCTCCAACTCCTAGCCTCAAGCTGTCCTTCCTGCCTTGGCCTCCCAAAGTGTTGGGATTATAGGCATGAGCTACCACACCCAGCCAACAGACATTTTAAGAAGGAAATTTGATACCAAAATTTAGATATATTTCTCTCAAAATTCTGAGAATATCAGAATGGCTATATCAGACCATTTCTAAATGGTCAATCCTAGGAATCTCATGAACAATCCAAAGAATCGCTGTTTATCTTGATAGAACTAAACACTGAATTTGTGAGTTTCTTGAATATTTTTAAAGTGCCACAACTAACTCTAGTACTTCCAAGGTACAATCAATTTAAAAGGATAGTGAACTGAAAGAATTACCAGGGAGTTTTCTCCAAAGCAGTAATATAGCACAAGAGAGTTTAAGCACTCAAGTTTCACAGGAATAACTGCGAATAGGATGGAGAGAGAGATAAACGAAACAGTGTGTAGTGTCCTCCATGAAGGACACCCTTCCTCTAAAATCAAGTCATACTTTGACTTTACACTATGCCACGGAATTTGGCAGGACACTTTTGTAGTTATCTGAGCAGATAGTAGAAATGCCATATTCCCTCATTCCCTTGTCAGCCCTGATGGGGAATTTGGTATGCCAGAAAAATGATGGGAACTGAGAAATCCAGCAGGAGCCTAAAATGGATATATTCTACAAATGCATATCCTGAACCCTCTCCTGTGTGCACACATGAGAAGCAGCTGCTGGCTTACCAGAGTGACTGTGTTTTTTGCCACAATTTGGACAGCCTCTGCCCCAGGCCCAGTGACCTTACTAGACGTCTGGAGGTTGACTGGTGTGCTCTGCACATCAGTGCTGAGCACAGCCTTCTGACTGTTGATGGCGGTCACCATAGCAATGGTAGGTCTCTGGCCCACAACAGAGGCAGGCATGGTCGCAGTTGCTGCTTTCAAGACGAGAGGTAGTGTCTTTGTGGTAATCATAGAAGCTGTAGTTACAGTCTTCTAGGAGACATGGAGAACAGATATTAGGACACTAAATCTAAACGATTAAACTAAATCTCACTAAACAATATGCTGTTGAACCCCAGAAGAAAACAAAGCAATAATTCTAATAATCAAGTTTCCCTGTATAAGAACATTTCTTGTGTGTATATAAGAGCATACTTGTTACTTTAGGGAAGGGGATTCTCCAGTTTGCTAGAGTTCTCTAATTAGCATCAATCGTGAATGGACAAGTTCATAGTAATAACTGCAGACTGATACAGCCACAGAGTTTTCAACAATGAACAGGATGGGTTTACAGATACAGACTGTGAATATGCTTACTCTAGTTTTTCTAATTCTTTGTTTGCTGTCAATTAATTTAAACTTTATACAAGTTATAAATCAATGAGGTACATGTCATCTCTACCCTTAATTGCTGCAACCTCACCAATATGAACAGTGTCACCCTAAAAAGGAGGAAGGGAAATTCACGTGGAGACTAGCATGTTGCCTCAGAGGCAGTAGGTCCCAAGCTCAGATAATGAAACCTATTAAGCAACTAGTATAGTAAATACCAGTTCTTGATACACCAGAGAGATATGAGGTACTATGCTTAACTTTTTTCTCTGGAAAACTGTTGCAGAAGTGATCAAAGATGCTGTAAAAACATGACAATGTGGAAACAAACACCATAGCTTCAAAAAGTCTTAGAGAGCAGATGAACTGAATTGAGAGGACTAGACTGAAGCTCTTCAAGTCCTACCACGGCTTTGGAGCTACATTTTTCTAGACTTTTTACTATAATAATTAAAAGAGTCAATTACAAAATAAGAAAATATAACCTGTTTCATTGCATAGCGCACACCTATTGTCTGATGCTGCCAGTAACTCAAAATATATACATTTCTGAAACATAAAAATTTATCTGGCCTGACTGATTGACTCTGATTTTATTTTATTTTATTGTTTTGAGACAGAGCCTCAAGCTGTCACCCTGGATAGAGAGCTGTGGCATCACAGCTCACAGCAACCTCCAATTCCTGGGCTCAAGTGAGTCTCTTGCCTCCGCCTCCCAAGTAGCTGGGATTACAGGTGCCCGCCACAACG
>CAUYON010137536.1:0-22741 GCA_963573935.1 Arctocebus calabarensis | reverse complement strand
GAACTCCAGATACCCAGAACACTTAAAATCCTAAACTGTCTATAGTGGTGGATGGGGTGGATGGGGGGCTGCTATTTTTAGAGTGCTGTCCATTTCTCAATCTCTGAATCCTTCTTGTTCTATTAATCATTTTCTCTATGTCTCTGTCTCTAACTCTGTTGGGAGTGTTGGGATGTCATCCTGCCTCACAGCAACCTCAAATTCCTGGGCTTAAGCTATCCTCCTGCCTCAGCCTCCCAGGTAGCTGGGACTCAGGTCACCCACCACCACTGGTTAATTTTTCTATTTTCAGTAGAAATGTAGGGTCTTGCTTTTGTTGAGCTCTTCTCCTGAGCTCAAGCAACCCACAGGCGTTGGCCTCCCAGAGGGGTAGGATCACACCTGTGAGCCACCATGCCCGGCCCTAAATACAGCTTTGTATAGAGGATGATCTTTCTAACTGTGGGATTATACACTCTCCAGAAGTTGAAGAGGCTATAGTGGTGGCAGAGGTGGGGAGTGAGAGTGGAAGATACAAGGAGAAGAATATCTCACCTATGGCAAAAGAATAGGTTCTGGTCCTTGTCTGTATGTCATTCTTCTTTCAGCCTTTTCTATGATGTGTAACACAGTAGATACATCAGACCGTAAACACTTGAAAGTGAAAGAATGAATTACACATTTTATTAGGAGCATGACAGATAAGAAAAAAACAAAAATAGTGGATCAAACCTTGTCAAGACTCTGTTCCAGGATAATAAGATGTCAGTAATTCAGAGGCCACTTTAGCCCTTATCCCTCTTCTTAGCAAATGAACTTAGCTTAGATCTCTCTACTTTGCACTATGATCCTATGATTTTCATGCAGGCAGAAAAGCTATAGCTTCATGGCGTAGAGTCCTGCTTCCATATATGAGAAAATCCTAAGTCCTCTTGGACCTCTACAAGAAAGACTTAGGATTTCATTGAGGAATACAGAAAACTTCCCTGGAGCCTGCATATTATAAATTACAAATCATTTTATGTAATCTTAGTGTGATTGTATGATGTTCTACGTACTGGTTTTCTGGTATTAGATCAGTGGTCCCCAATCTTCTTGGCACCAGGGACTGGTTTCTATGAATAGTTTTCCACAGATGGCAGTGGGCTACATTCCCCTAAGGACCCTAGGTCCCCCGTACATGCAGTTTACAACGGGGTTCCCGGCCCTGTGAGAATGTAATGGTGCTGATGATGTGACAGAAGGCTGAACTCAGGCGGTGCTGTGAGCAGTGGGAGAGGCTGTGAACACAGATGAAGCTTCACTTGCTTCTCTGCTACTGAGTGGGGGCCACAGACAGAGGGAGTCTGCAGCCTGGGAGCTGGAACCACAGTTATAGTTGAATCAAGGATCTTAGCCTTAAATATATGAATAGTGGAAAATTTGGCTTGGACCATGGAAATTTTTATTTGTTTATTTTGCCAGTTTACTATTTGTGCTTCTTCCTGAAAATAATGACTTTTCTATATTTTAGTGAGAGATTAATTTTGTACAGTTATATGCTTTCATTAAGTTGTAAAACATAGCTGTGTACTTACAACTGGAACCATTTTATAGAAAAAAATCTGAGTAAAGGTGATGAGGTAAAATTTAGTAGTATTGTAGTTGGGTCAGTAATAAACAGATCACAACTTGAGTCCTTAGAGCCTTTGACAATCTCATTGTTGGCTATAAAGGTTATATCCTCTTATTCTCACTAAAACAACATGCATTAAAAACTTCATATTGCCTTTGTAAAGAGTTTATAAAGACGTTTAAATGCACCAATACAATGTCTTTGATTATAGAGAAAAGAAGGGAAAATTTCGTGTGTAGTAAGGTATAAACTTAATGCCTTATAATGTACAAATAATAAGGAAAAATTCAGAAAAACAGATTTTGCTCATTGAATGCAGTTTAGGCAGACAAAGAAAAACATCTATTTTATTAAACGAAACAGCAGATGGTATTTTTGGACACTGTGTATTTTTAGAATTACAGTCACAGAGAATGAAGATATCATTGTTTCCAACCTTCTACCTATAACTATTGATTGATTTTTAATGGAAAAGAGATACGTCTCATTTTGGAAATAAACAATTAGATTCTCCTGTTACTTAGCACTTCATGGTAAGTCTTGCAAAGTACATAGACATAGGAAAATAACTGACAAATAAAAGTGCTTCAGATTCTTCCAGGAGTAAAATATCAATATATAGTTTAGAGCCTGTAGGACTGTTTACAACACCAAGTGAGGTAAATTTCACAATTCTGGCATTTTCCTGAATGGGACAAAGACAAATTATTTTGTCAGATGGAAATTACTTCTGTACAATACTAAAATAGTCATATTATTAGGAATGGTAATCCTAAATCACAGGGTCATGTAGTCAAGGATAGTTTTTATTTTTCACACGTTTCACTTACTTGTTTTTGAGTATTGTTGCTAAAACTCCAATAACTTTATTAATTATAATTTGACAACTGGAAAAGTTGCTTTATTTTGTTTATAATCTTCATGTTCCTAATTCGTTTCTGGAGTTCATCCACCAACATTAGGTACAATAATTTCCTGTACCACCCTGCAGCAGGCAAAGCTATGACTCATTTCTCCCACCTAATTACGCCAGAACTGTTCAGTGCTATGGACAAAATGAGGTGTTAGGGTACAATATTTCCCAATTTATTTTTAAGACACGCAGGCAATGTATCCAACATCTTCTATTCTGGGGAACACATACTAAAACACAAATTACACATTTTACATACATAATTCTTTTCTCCTTGTTACCTCAGCAGAGAAGAAGCAAAAAGGTGATGATTATAAAGTAGTCACGAGAGGGCTGTATTTGGCATATTCATTTGTTATAGAATCACTTTGTTCACATGTATTGAATGAACATTTTATAGGACAGTAGCCAATGGGCCCTCCCAACTATTATCTTCCTCTTGTTTAAACCAGAATGGAAGCAATTGATTCTGTTTTGCACAACCTCTACTCACTAAGGCAAATTAGAAAGCCAAGGTCAGACATAAGAGCAGACTGCCTGAGTGTGAAATGTTACTTTACTACTCACAAGCCATGTAATTCTTGGCAACTTCCTCGACTTTCCTAAACTTTATTTGCTAGGCTATAAAATAAGGCAAACGATAGTTGCTACTGGATGATGTCATTGTGAATATAAAACACTTAGCATTGGCCTATAAAATGATGTGGTGCCTACCCATAATATTTAAAAATGAATCAGCTCCTAACATTTAGGAATCAGAGATTTCAGTTGATGTTTTCTATGTTTCATTTTTCTGGAAAATCAGAGGATCTAGCAAGGACAGATGGGTGCTGAGTAGGACTGCCCCCTTCGAGCCCAGCTTCCTTTATTTCTTGCTCTTACCTGGCTGACCCTACGAACATGGATGGCTTTAGTGTAGAGGGAAGCACAAAGACAGATAAAAATTTTATTTCTATGTGTAGCAGTCATGATTGTAAGAATGTTCCATGGTGGTATTGGAACAGAAAAGAAAACACATAACTAGTTCTTTCAAGGAAAACAGCATTAGCAAAAAGGATGTTGCATTCACAAAACAAGATGTATATCATCTCTTCATTAAAAATATGTATTATATTTATGATTTCAAATTGAATAAAATAATGCATTCATTTTTTCTGTCTGTGAAAATACTACGAAAATATAAGTTGAGAAAGTAGGACATACTGCATGTAAGAACATTTATTTAGTGAAGGTACTTAATAGAGCAACCTCTTTTTTGTACATTTATACATACAGGTTCATGTGTTGAAGTTCGCAGGAAGTCACAAATCACCTATAAACTAGTTTAGGATATGTGGATGCACTTTGGGATAGAATTTATCAAGTTTGTTTGAGCACACAAAAATTATGGGCAGGCTGAGGCTATTGGTTTGGACTATAATTTTGCATCTAAAAATTTGACAAAAATTTTTATTCAGTCGTTTTGGTGAAAATCTATCCTAGCTTTATGCAGATGCATTTTTAAAAAGAGAAAAGAGAAAAGGGTCCTAATGTTCAATACAATGTGATTGTTGAAGCCTGATTTTGCATGTCCTGTTAGTTGCAGAACTTGTGTATTTGGTTCCGTCTGTATTTGCCAAATATTAACAGACAAAAACATTACTTGGTATGTTTACCAAGTGTGTCCCAAAAGTCACCCATAGAGTAACCACACATAAGGAAATTTTAGCTAAATGTACCTTTCTTTACAAAATATCCATTACGACATTTTACAAAATAATCACAAAAATATTCTCTATGTGTTGGGCACCTCTAGAGTGGGCAGGCACTTCTGAAGGAACAACTAAGGTTGACAAGTCACAAGAGACCCTATTCAACTTTGACAGCTACTAGTCCATTTCAGCTGGCACTCCAGTTCACTACCAGGCTGATTTAGGAGGCTGCTGAGACAAATTTTCTGTTTCCCTTTCTACCTAATCATACATATATATATATACATACACACACACACACGTATATACATACTAGACACATACACATAGATATACAATTTTTTTTTTCTTGAGACAGAGTTTCATTATGTCACCCTCAGTAGAGTGCTATGGTGTCACAGCTCACAGCAACCTCCAACTCTTGGGCCTAAGGGATTGTCTTGCCTCAGCCTCCCAAGTAGCGTGCGTGCACACACACACACACACACACATATATGTGGTATACGTGCACACACATATGATTATATACTTAATGTATACTCTTTTACCAAGATAACCAGGGATATACCAGTTCTTGCTAGTAGGTTTATGACGGAACCTCGCTAAATACCAGTGTACAGGGTTAGTAAGATGAGAAAGGACTCCTAAAATTGGAGTAGCTAAAGGGCAGACAAGAAGACTTCTTACTATTAACTTTATTTGCTGGCAAAAGATTATATCAGCAGATACCCAGAGTAGTCACTTTATGATCCTGGTTCTATTAAAGTTAGAAGCATTTTTAATTTCTCTTCAATTGAAATCTTATCATAAATTAATACATGAACCCCATCTTTATAGTTGTTTGACCTTTTAACAGATAATGATCCACTGTTTTACTATTTTTGGAAAATGGAATATTGAAATAATTTAAAATCATAATATGAATTATAATATTATTGGAGCATTATGGAGATATTACAGAGTATAGTCGATTCAAAAAGCTAACCAGAAAGCTTATATTTATATTACTGTATTTTCTGTATTTTGTCTTTTCATTTTATAATATTTTAGAAAGTATTATGAGAAGCATTAATTTGACTTATAAATGAATGCCTACAAATTTATTCATATACCCCAAATCAGTCAGATGTTAAATGTTGATTATAGAAGAAAGCTCTTTCATTGGGAGCAATTAACTAATTGCGGAGCAAACATTGCCTTTGTCCTAAATTGAATCATCATCTTCATTTTTCCAAATCATAGAACTATTTTTGAAAATGAAGTGTTTGGATGTTTAACAAGAGAGTTTTTTATCATTCTCCTCTTTATAAGTCTCATTTTTACTCAGAAAAGTAAAAGATTGCATATATTACTGAGACTTTTGTACTACTTAATATTTTCTGTAATTTTCTAATGAGTGTGTGTTAACATATAGCTTAATGTGCATATCAGGACTTTGAATTTGTTATATACATCAGGGATTAGAATTTCTGCAATTTTTTGATACTTTTTTGGAATTTTGTCACTTTGTTAAGACTGGAGTCAAGAACTATAAAGATTAAATGACTGCTGTATCTAAACATTGGATGCAATGAACATTGCCTTGCATTGCCAGCTTACATAGGGGAAGCTAATGAGGCTATAAAGAAACACTATCTGTTTTATTAGAACATGTTACCAGTGAAACAGCTGGAAAAACAGAGGTAGCTGGCTGGCTTTCATTTTCCATTGCTTTCTGCCCTTTAAATTCTGATTTCCTCTCATTCATGACCACATGCTCACCACACACATGTTCCTTGGTTTGTTACTTCAAGCCACAGAAAGATTAAGCACCATTAGTAAAGACTAGTTTAGGAACAATTTTAACTAAAATAAAGGACGTGTTCAAAGAGAACATGCATTTACGGAGTGTGGGTATGTGCATGCTGGGCTAAATCAGTAAGAAGAAATCGGGTGATGATATCTGGGCACCATTAGTGACCGGGGACATATTTTGTGTTCCCATCTTATTTCTAACAGTCTAAAAGTGTTGAAGTGCTAAGTCTCGTCCTGGTGGCCAGAAAGAATACCTATCACTTTTCTATACTTAGAATAGACTTTTGTTACTGATAGAAAAATTGGACTTAATCTAATCTAATCTGCTCTTTTAGTTATAGCTGGTGGAGGCTCAAGGAGATTAAGCACCTCGGCCACTGGGCTCTGTAACCACAACCTGAATATACTTGTTACCTGTTCCTTCATTGGTATTTCTTCCTCATCATTCTCTTCCCTAGCAAAACACTTAAGTAAATGGAGGAATTGGGCTGATAGTTTGAAGAATGATGAAGTGTTGTAAGAGAGGCCATAAGAATATATCTAACTGGGCATGAAGAAGACATAGTCATGAAAGGAAAATTGGGATCTGTGAATTGGGAAAGTTTAGGGACCCCAAACAAATAAAAGTCAATTGACTTAATGAAAATACCCACTGTTTACAGTTCACATCATAAAAAAAGGAGAAGATAAAAGAAAGCATGTGGGGCAGCGACTGTGGCTCAAAGGAGTAGGGCGTCGACCTCATGTGCTGGAGGTGGCAGGTTCAAAGCCAGCCCCGGCCAGAAACTGAAAAAAATAAATAAATATAAAATAAATAAATAAAAAAGAAAGCATGTAATTATCAACTTTCTAAAGCCCAAGTGCTAATGTGTCAGAGAGGCTCCAAATGCTTCTGCCTTAGAAACAAGAAATGTGTGATTAAAAATAAAATTATGTATAAAAACATGTATCTATGAACACTATATTAAAAAAAAAAATTCCCATAATCATTGTGGAAAAATATCAGAAAAAAATAAATCAAGTAAGGTTTAAGTCCAATAAGCAATTTACTGTAAAAAATGTGAAACAACTGCACAATACATGAAGAACAATATATTCCACTTTACTCGTGGGGGGGGCAAAGAGTTTATTTTTAATTTACTCAGATCCAATATACAAGTCTGTGTGTATGCAATTTAAAGTTAAATTGTTTTATCCAATTTGTATTTTTGAATTTTTTTCACCAATTTGTATTTTTTGACAACAGAGGCCACTACATGTAAATAAGAAAATAATTGTATACTCCAATACACTCTGTTATGCACCTGACATGATTTAAATCATAATTCACAGTATTCATTAACTCACTGCAGTAGTGTATGTTATCTACAAAGGAAATAATATCTTGTTGCATCATAAACTGATGTTTATTTTATAACAGTTATAAAAGTAGGTTGTTTAGAGGGAGGTAGGAGTAGTTTTTTCAGCATTCGTGTATGACAAGGGCCAGATCTTAAGTTAAAGCAATAATATTTAGAGAAATGTGTTTAGTTACCTTTTATTCATAATACAGCATTAAAAATCTTATACTCTTTTAAAGTTTATTTACACTATTAAAATGTTTGTTTTATAAGTTTTCAATTTAAGTTAACTTTTTAGATAGAGTGTTTTTTTCTTTTGTTTTCCAGGAATTATTTATATACCTTTAATATATTTTCTGAATTATTTATATAACATCAAAGTCTACGTAAATCTAGGATGGCATCTAACCACAAATACGTATTAGTACATATCAATATAACCTCCCCAGATGTGTAAGGTATTTCCTTTAAATAAAATAATTAAAAAATTCTGATTAAGCGCCTATTGTGTTTAAGGCATTGTATTCTGTATTGAACAGAAAGAACATCAATTAAACATCAATAAATGATCAATTTGTGCTTTCCTTGAACTTCCAATCCAATAAGAAGATGAAGAGAAAAATAACCCTATAACACAGGACATTGTTAGTAATTAGTGTTCAAGGGTAAACATACCTTTAGAAAAAGGAAGATAAAATCTGAGTTGTTCTTGAAAAAAGAGCATAGTTTTAAGGATATATGGCAGCTGAAGGCCGAGGCGTACCTGACCGAGCAGTGGTACAGAAGTTCATTTCCCAACTTGTTCTCCCTTGAATCTAAGACATCGTGTGATGGATTTGAACAATGTTGATTTTGGAGATTAGGACAAAATGAGATTGGAGAAACCAACCTGGTAATTAGTTGTACAAATGATGAGACAAATTGCTATGGCAAGGCAAATAGGTTGGAGTTGGTATAGCTTTTGGAGGAAAGCAGGGCTAGACAAGGTAACCGTTATTAACAAAGCTAATGAAAGGTGATAACTGTGGCTTTAAAAGTAAGTAGAAACTCTGGGCATCACTTTTTCCCTCTCTTCCCCTTTGGTCTTCTGCTAATGATGAAGTTTAGGGACAAGAGAGTTCACAAGGTCGAAGGAAAGTTTTGGGTTACTCAAGATGACACAATCCTTAGCTTCTATCTTTTTAAATGAAGAATAGCAAAATACAGTGAAATAATCAATGCCTTATATTCTTTTAGGATAAAAATCACAGGGAACATAATCTTTTCTTGTTAGAGCAATGAAAAATGGAAGAAAAATTGTAATCCAGCCAGACATTCCAATCTTTTTTTTTAATTATTAAATCATAACTGTGTATATTAGTGCAATCAAGGGGTACAATGTGTTGGTTTCATATACAATCTGAAATATTTTCATCAAACTGTTTAGCATAGCCTTCATGGAATTTTCTTAGTTATTGTATGAAGACATTTGTATTCTGCATTTAGTAAGTTTCATCTGTACCCTTCTAAGATGCACCGACATTCGAATCTTTGAAAGGGGAGTAAAAACTTGAGTAGATGGAGAGCAAAATACCTACTGCTAAATCATTTGAAATACTTTTAGAAATACCTGTTTGACAACATATTTTGGAAGAATGCTTTTTTGTGAATAACGACCCAGGAACTTAAGCTCCTCAACTCAGAAAAACATTTTGGCATGTCTATAATATCTCAGAGGCATGAAACAGTCTATCCTTTTTTTTTTTTGTCTCAAAGGCTTTTAGAACATTTTTTTCCTATGATGTCTTGCTCCAACCTACTTCTGCAGCTTTTTACAGACAGTTGTACATACATCTTATTCACAGGCCTTGAATAAGAAGTACAGAATCATAAACCAAAAAAGGAAATGTCTTGACCATCTCTTAGATATTGTGCATATATCCTCAAGAAAAGAATCTATATGTAGTAAAACCCTGCAGGTAGTAGTTGACTTCGGTATAAGAATAAAAAACAAACTCATATCAACTGTTAAAGAATGATGTCTCTGTAAATAAATTTCAGTAATCCATGGTAAGTCTCCCAGCAAAATACTAATGTGCACTTAAGTTTTAGCTATGCAAGATTATAGAGGACTGCAAAGTGAATTGTCTCAAATTATCATAGTCAGTTTGTAAGCAATCTTTTATTACCTTCTGTAAAGAGACTGTACAAAAGTTAGTGATTTTTGTGTGTCATTCTAGAATTCACCTTTATGCAAAGAGTGATTGCAAAGCTGTAATTCTAAATTAATTAGACTGTAACTAATTAATGAAAATGTATGGTAGATTATATGTTTTTGTTTTCTTTTTTTGAGATAGAGTCTCACTTTGTTGCCCTGAGTAGAGTGTTATGGCATCATAGCTCATAGCAATCTCAAACTCTTGGGCTCAAGCGATCTTCTTGTGTCAGCCTCCCAAGTAGCTGGACCTATAGGTGCCTGCCACAAAGCCCAGCTATTTTTAGAGATGGGGTCTTGCCTCTTGCTCAGGCTGATCTCAAACCTGTGAGCTCAGGCAATCCACCTGCCTTGGCCTCTAAGAGTCATGGGATTACAGGTGTGAGCCATTGTGCCTGGCACAATTATATGATTTGTAAGACATTTACTCTTTCAGACTTTTGAGGAGGTTAGTATCCTAAGCATATGGTGGGTATTTTATAAAAGAATCAAAGAAAAAAATAACTTTTTCTAGTTGATCATTCTTGTTTGAATTGCACAATTCTTCCTATTGCTTTTTACATTTAAGAGTAAATGTCATAGTAATGCCATTTTCTGGTTAGCATGGAAAAATAATCTTCATTTAAACTGTGTTAGTTCTATATAATCTGGAGAATGTATTTTAGTTAAGAAAGAGAAATCACTAATCTCCAGAGTTTCATCACTTCTAGTTTGATTTTAACTATTCAACAGAAAAGGTAAAAATTTTCCTCTAGGACTCAAAAAAAGTAATTTGCACGTTTTCCTTTAACAAAATTTGATAGTTCCCCTTTCAGAATAGTGTTAATCAAGTTATCTCTCCCAAGTGTTTATCTTCTCAACAAGTAAGAGTATGCAAAGAACAATGTGTATGTCTTCTTGCTTTTCTTTGCTGGTTTTGTTCCATTCCTCATTCCTGTTCTTTCATATATATGCCAAAATAACTGAACAATTTTATGATGGATAAAGTTCATTTCTCAGATTTTAAGGGAGCTGGAGAATATAAACTTGGCCTCTAGGCTATTACTACTAAAGAAGCACATATTATGGGAAGGGCAGTAAGAGAGTGTGATTGGAGTTGGAGTCACTTTGCAACAGATTTTTGGTGGTAAGAAGGGACACGTGTCAGGAGTTTGGACTCAAAGAACACAGAGGGAACATGGCAGAAAGGCTTTGATTCCTGATGAGATTCCTCTTGTTTCATTCATGGAATCAGTAAATTAGCCAAGTATTATGCAGGGAGAAGTGTGTCAAATTTCTCTGGAAACCAGTAAGAGGGTGGAAGATCAACATGGGAGAGAAGTAAGCTGAGTCCTCTGGAACAGGAAGTAAGACAGGGAAAAGGACAAGGGAGCTGGAGATGGAATTCTTGGGGGACCTTTAATTATCTTAGGCCCTGAGCTTGGAGTCTGAATCAGGAGTCATGAAACCTTAGTGCAGAGAGTCCTCAAGTAACGTGCAGATTACGTGTACAGATACTTTTTAAGGAAACGAAAAAATAATAACATTGCAGAAATCTTAAAATATTGGGATATTGGGATTATGCCTAGATGATGTTTCCATCTGATGTACAGGCCAATGTTTTGTTTGGGGTTTTGGAGAAAGGAAAATATGCTAATAAATCATATGTCAGGGGATTTTATTTTATTAAAAAAAAAACTTCCTTGGGCGGCACCTGTGGCTCAAAGGAGTAGGGCGCCTGCCCAAATATGCTGGAGGTGGCAAGTTCAAACCCAGCCCCAGCCAAAAACAGCAAAAAAAAAAAAATTACAATAAAAAATAAACAAGTAAGCAAACATATAAACATGGAATAATTTGGACCACTAACTTTGCTTAAAGGTGATAAAGGTATAATTGAAATAATTGATTTCCCACCTCTAACTCTAACTAGTCGACTTGACTTGACTGAATTAGTTATCTGTGGTTCTGTTCTTAAAAGTTATCATGTGGGGAGTGCCTATGGCACAGTGAGTAGGGCTCATATACTCAGGATGGCGTGTTGAAACTCAGTCCCGGCCAAACTGCAACAAAAAATAGCCAGGCATTGTGATGGGCACTGTGGTCCCAGGAACTTAAGAGGCTGAGGCAAGAGAATCAGCCTAAGCCCAAGAGCTGGAGGTTGCTGTGAGCTGTGATGCCATGGCACTCTACCAAGAGCGACAAAGTGAGACTCTGTCTCAAAAAAAGAAAAAAAGTTATCATGGATGAAAATGTATTTATACCATTATGCATTGATTGGGAGGGTACTATAAATGAATCTTTGTTTTATAATATGGTTTGTCAAAATTTCTTCATGTATCTTCATATTTATGCTTATAATAACCACCTCACTGCTGTTCAAACATTAGACACTTTTTGGAAAATTATGCAATTACTTTGATTTGTATGTAGATTATCTAAAATAATACATGCTTTTAGTAATGCATAATAAATTTAAACCTTATCTCTTTAAAGATGATACATTTTAAAGATTAAACATAATTATAATTTAGAATCTATATTACAAGTGTCTTAAGTAGTCTATCACAGGAATATGTGATAATACAAGAAAGAAAATAATAACATCTTTGATATTGTTCTTAAATTATTTGTAAGTATTGTAATTATAGATTTATTTGTAACACAATTATGTGACTACTTGATTGCCTATAAGAGAAAGATTGCATAGAAGATTATATATAGAGAGACCTGGATTCTAGTTTTAATTGTACAACATTTTATTCCAGTACACTTCACAATCTTTATTCCTATCATATTTAAATGAATGTAATAGTTACTACTCTTGTTCCAACTGGGTAATGTGAAGTCAAATAATAAAAAAAGGACGTTTAACTTTATAATATAAAAGTCAGAAAACACTTCAAATATATCCAATCAAAGTACATTTTAGCATTAAATTTTGGAACAAAACATAGCCTCCTGTATCTCCTTAACTAGATTTAATGAGCTTCTTTAGTCATTGTGGTTATGATATTTTAAATGTCTGTAATGTCCATTCATCATCAAAAGCAATTGAAAGAGCTTCATGTTTTTGAAATAGGGAAGAAAAGTGGTGATATAGACAAAAATGCAGACACTTAATAGTAGAAGTTTTTTCCATGTCCTTTGTTAATTACAATGTAAATATATGACCTGTGTATATGTCCTTCCTTCTTCCGTCCTGTGTCTATGTCCTTCCTTCTTCCGTCCTGTGTCTATGCCCTTCCTTCTTCCGTCCTGTGTCTATGCCCTTCCTTCTTCCCACCTGTGTCTATGCCCTTCCTTCTTCCGTCCTGTGTATATGTATTTCCTTCTTCCCACCTGTGTCTATGCCCTTCCTTCTTCCGTCCTGTGTCTATGCCCTTCCTTCTTCCGTCCTGTGTCTATGCCCTTCCTTCTTCTGTCCTGTGTCTATGCCCTTCCTTCTTCCATCCTGTGTCTATGCCCTTCCTTCTTCCGTCCTGTGTCTATGTCCTTCCTTCTTCCATCCTGTGTCTATGTCCTTCCTTCTTGTCTCTGCTATGTTACTATCAAAAACTTAATGCCCAGGTCTACAATCTCATATCAGCCACAAAATTCTTTTTAAGTTTCTTGGAGGACATTTTAGAAATCATGTCTGGCTTAGTGTAAGAAGAAGAAATGCCAGACTTCTTTATTAAACATTTTGCTTATTTTATAATGTACAAACCAGTTGGTCTCTAAAAGATGTAATAATAGACTTTTCAAGACAAGTTGCATTAATCTATACCTCTGTTCTTCCAGCAATATTCTGTATATAGACATCTTACTATTGATAAACTAAAATCAAAATAATAATTATAGGGATGTCTAAGATAATATAAAAATCAATATTTAAAAAGCTTCTAGACTATGTAAACACTAGAACAAGGCTTTAGATCATTGAATACATTTGAAGTCTTTTAAGATTTTTTCCCTTTGACATATAATTGCTAGTATGTATCCAATCTCAGTTATGCTTTTTATCTAGGGTAAGAAGTTCTTTCAATTTATTTAATAGATCTATGTCATAATTAACTCTGAGAAATGTAAAGACTTTAACCATCATCTCAATAACTGGCTTGATAGATTGACGGTAATAGTCTTTAACTCTTGCCTCAAGGTTACTGTATGGTTTAATCCTGCTTATAATTTGTTGGACATATGGCAATGTTATGATTTAGGGATTTGATTCATTTGTATAACCTTGGTTTCAGAATTTAAATTATTGATTTAATCTTTCTGTTTTCTTCTAAGTTTAATATATTTACTTAAGATAGATACACAGTCAAAGGCATTTCAAAATCGAAAAGTTTCAATGAGTCACTGTTTTCTGTTTAGTGATTATTTCATTATTGACTTCTGTTATGTCAAATTGAAATAATAGTTTTTGATACTGTGTAAAAATTGCCAAGCTTTATCTGTTTAGATATTTAATAACTATTTAAAACTTTGCAAATGTATAAAATATTTCATTTGAAAAAATTTAAATATACCCATGTCTCATTCCTAAACTTTTGGATCTTCTCTGTAAAATTACATTGGTACATTAAAATAGAAATTTTTCATGGAGTATTTAAATTTAACTCTCTAGTATCTACTATATGTTTATGCCAGAAACTCAAAGGCTGGAAATACACACCATAGTTCATTAATATAATCTATCAACGATTTTTACATGAACACGCATACATTTCAAGATCTTAGTGGTTGCTGGATGCGGTGCTGACGCCTCTAATCCTAACACTCTGGAAGACTGAGGCAGGCAGATTGCTTGAGCTCAGAAGTTGGAGACCAGCAAGAGCAAGATCCCATCTCTAAAAAATAGTTGGGAGTTGTGGCAGGTGCCTATAGTGTCAGCTACTCAGAGTAGCCCCGAGAGTTTGAAGTTGCTGTGAGTTATGATTCAGGGCAACTGAATACGACTCTGTCTCCAGGAAAAAAAGAAAAAGACAATCAAGGTCTTGTTGAAATGTGAGAATAATTGGGATTGATCAACATTTGCCACCTTTTGATACCGTAATTCCTTTCTTACTGGTTTTGTTATAAGAAAATACTGACATAGTAAGATTTTAAATACATACATAAATTCAGTCATATTCTTTATCATTAAGGCCTAGAATAAACACTGGTGACTTAGCACAAGGTTGGTTAGTTTTATGATATTACATTTGATTAACTCTGAGATATCTGAATTTTTGCTCCTAAGCAACTTCCAATGTCATTTGTTATCGGAGAGCTTAAGAATGGAAGTTTTTTTTTTGGTTTGTTTGTTTTTGTTTGTTTTTTGAGACAGTCTCACTATGTTGCCCTCAGTAGAGTGCCATGGCATCACAACTCACAGCAACCTCAAACTCTTGGGCACAACAGATTCTCTTGCCTCAGCTTCCCAAGTAGCTGGGATTGCAGGTGCCTGCCACAATTTCCGGCTACTTTTTGTTGCAGTTGTCGTTGTTTAGCTGGCCTGGACTGGTTCGAACCCACCAACCTCCCAGTACATGTGGCCAGCACTGTAATTACTGTGCTAAGGGCACTGAGCTGGAATGCAAGTTATTTTTAAGAAGTTTAATTTACAGTTGTGGGGTACTTAGATGAGGTTTTTTGTATAAGTGCACAGACACTTGAATACACAATGCATATATACTATAAATTTATTGCACACAAATCATGTTATGAGCACATTATCAGAGGTTAGAAGTAAAGTAAAAAAGATAGACTTGATATATGCAACAGTATAATTAATTTGATGGTTGGTCTTTACTATTAGATCAACAGTAGATACATTTACTAGTGATTGACCATCCTTCTATTTGAATGAATTTGAATGGATAATGTGACCATGCTCTAGATTCAGTGGAATTTTATAGAAAACACAGCTGCTCTAAGATCTCAAGGGGGACAACTGAAACTAAAAAATCAATATGTCACCAGCAGGTTTGTTGTGATAAATGCTTAGCACAGCAGGTTTGTATAAACTAATGGCACACTGCACGATGACAAGACAGTCATTAAGATTAAAGGACTGCACAAGCAGGCTTGCTGGCCTGGGGCAATAAAGGATGCAAATATCAAAATATGGTATTGTTAGGGTGGTATAGAGTTCCTAGGTGCTTATGATGGGATATAATATTAATATAGATTTTAAACATAACAAATTTGTATATGCATGGCAATCACCTTAAACTGAATCATGTATGTAAAAGTCAGATCAACTATTGCTATTAATTTTCTTACTTTAAACAATTGTATTTTATATGAGTGCTCCCATGTACAGGTCTTTTTAAGAAGTTGAACATTATCTCTTACAAAATTTGCCTAGGTATTAAACATGAAATAAAAGGAAGAAGAGCTATATTCCACATATCTGAAACATAAAACGACGTTATATTTATATCAGATACAGAGGAAAATCCTGAGTTGCAAAAGTATTAAATGAATTATTGAATTTAGCCATACGAATTGTCATCCCTGGCTCATTCTAAAGAAAATTGTCATCACAAAACTGTAATCTTATGAAAGATTTCAGATGAAATGGTTTCATAAGAATGACTTCAACTCAGTAGTAAAAGGTTTTGCTTGTACTTTGTGGGAACCAAAGATTTCCTTAGAAGGTTTTTTTTTAAGGGCATCTAATCTCTCTCTCTCTCTCTTTTTAAAATACATTTGCTGATCTTAATGTTTATTTTTCTCTACTTCTTCACACAGTTTTTCTCTATAGTCAACATATTATTACAACCTGGTTTTTGATTTGTCATCACGATCTTCTGACCTTTAAGGAAAAATTTATGGTGTACATCAAAGCAGTAGTAAACACATAAAGAAATTCTTCTACAAAGAAACATAGTCATTCTACTATTTCTGCTGAACATGTGGTTAGACTTTATGTGTCGGCTACCTTGCACTCACTTAGATGGAAAACAATGCCACTATTTGTATGAGAGCAGACTGCTTATATTCTGGCATCAACACTTTCCCTCCAAGGCTGAAGTTCCACTCTGCCTGGCTTTTCTTTTAGATTGATAGAAACTATTTGCTGCTTACTTTTACAAATAATTATCTATACAGAAGTCTGGAAAACACAGGTTTCATTCATTTATTCACCTTTTGGGGAAATAGTAGATTTCTTTTTCAGTCAGATAGTCTTACAGAATATTTCATGTCTGAAAACTTACATAATAGATCCTCAAATATTTATAGATAACAGACTATTATTTGCAAATGTATAAAATATTTAATAGATAATAGATAATTATTTTCTATCTAATTTATAATTGGATGGAAAATAATTATGTAAAACTAAAAGTCCTCTATGGGGGAGTCATGAACATTTAGCATGATTGACAGCCTTATGGTCTTGGACTAATCTCAATTTTCTTATCTGTGAAAAGGAGAAATTCAAATGGTTAGTTATAATCTAACATATTTCATACTTTTTTCCTTTTTTTTTTTTTGGCCGGGGCTGGGTTTGAACCCACTACCACCAATATATGGGGCCAGTGCCCTACTCCTTTGAGCCTCAGGTGCTGCCCCATATTTCATACTTTTAAAAGAAACAAGTAAATTGAATGTATAACATTTTACTTATAAATATCTATATGTAGAATTGCGGGTAAATTTCTATGCTTGTGACTTTTCATGACTATAAAATAAGGACAACTTTATTAGAATTCAAGATGAATGAAATTCAAAGGAATTTATGTACTACATTATATAAATGTTTTTGCTAAAATGATATTTCCGCTCACAAAGTAGTCATGACACTGACTTAAACCCTAGAGGTCAGAGAAACCACCCCTGGGATTTGTCATAGTGCCCCATACTTGGTTGACACCAGAGAGATTTCTTACGGCAAATAACGACTACTGAGTGAAAATGCAAGTCGAGTGATGATTCTTGCAGATTGTGGTGTAATTAATGGTGTGACTGCATTTTGTTGACATCTTGAATCTTCTCCTCATGATTTAAAGATGTGCTTTGATACTATAAAGGACTGCAGAGCAGTGAATCACTGTAAAGCTGCTTCAGAAGCAAGCCTAGGGCAAATTGCGAGCCTGTATTTGCGTCCAGGGTGGGAGGAGCAGCAAGAAGCTTGGGTGAGTCATAGGACAAAAACACAAAATGTCATTCCAAAGAGAGGGTGGTGACCTTATGTCTGAGTATGCAATGACTGAATTGGGCAAGGGAGAGGCTGGTTCAGAAAGTTCATGTGACAAGGGCAGAAACAAATTTTTCTTTGAGGAGGTTATGCCATTGGACTATACAATTACGTTTGTTTGATAATCAAGTGAGTTCCCTCGGATTCAGTTTGAAACTATCCCAGATCAGGCAGAGTCCAAACACAGCCCCTCCTGAGCCTAGTTCTGTTGTTGGTGACTTGGACGAAGGACCCTGAGAAGGAAATGCTTCTGTCCTGGGAGATTTGGAACAGAATCTAAATTCCACCTGTGATGTGATGGGCTTAGTCAGGATCAACTTTTTCAGGCCCTTTGTCTTCAATTCTGGAAAGACGCTGATGGTTTATTAGAATTAATACTTGTTAATTTGTGAATTTTGTATTCATTGGCAAATACAAAAAGAAATGCATATAGGGCTGCTTGTGGCATATTGGCAAATGCTTGAGAAAAAAAAAAACGTAAAGAATTATAACAATGAAACATGAAAGAAGGGATTCAAACCAATGTGTCTGATGGAAGAGAAAACCTTAGTTTCTCCACTGTGGAGTATGTCCACGAATTCTCATCCTTATCTTTAAGGTGTATTTACTTTTATTCCTTCTGGTTATATAAGTGAGTTTAGGTGAATTTCTCTTATGATAAGAGCCTGTTCTGCAGGCCTTTTTATTTTTTATTTTTTTAAATAACATATTTTAAAGTATTAATGTAATTTATTAAGATATTAACAATTGTAAACCCATTACATTATTTCTTTATTTTTGAATCATAGCTGAGTACATTAGTGCAATCAAAGGGTACAATATGCTGGTTTCATATACAATTTTTTAAAATTCATATGTGTATATCTGTTTTTGTGTGGCAACTGTCCAAATTAAGCATTTATGTTAAAAGTTTTCCAGATTACTCTCCAAGAGTTTTATTGGATATCTTTACCCTATTATAGAACATAGAAAAAAGAAAAAGAAAAATGAGCAAAGCAAAGAAAAAAGAAAGAATATATCCAATTAAAACAAGAAAAGAACTCTTGAACCCAGTCATGCATATAAGAAAAATAAATTGTTTGAAGTGAGACATGAGGTAATCTGGACTCCTCAAGGGGAGAAGCCAGTACTAATCTGGTTTGTAACATGCCTGGGAGGCTGAAATGTTTCACTGATGTTAATGCTTAACAAAATCTTTGAAAGTTCAAAGAATGCTCACTATCTATTAGGAGCTCCCTTTAGCGCCTTTGTGCTATGTGATTGTGTTTTAGTAAATATGTAAATTATATGAGGCATAGTTGACAGTGTAAAATACCAGAAAAAAATGCAGTAACAATTCCAAAATGTACAGTGATTCAAAATTCTTGCTACAGTCCAGTCTCCAAGAAAATAAAAATCCCAGGAAGTATATTGCATGTCAGGCCAAAAAAGTATTTCCCAGGAAATGAGGACTGTTCTGATCAACATGGTTAACACATCTTGTTTTATTAATTGAAATGATTTGAAATTTGGGGAAGGCATCATTTCTGTCATTTTATCCACACACTGTTGAACCAACAGCTTTTGGGAACAGAGTACAAGAAATGGTATTATCAGTTACGACGACTAAAGTCAGCTGTGATTGTAGTTCTCTTAGTGCTGGTCACAGTAAATTTGGCACTGCCAAGGGTAAAATTTAAAAGAACACAGCCACTTTTATGTACCTCCGCACTTTTTTATGTTACAACATTTCCAGCACAGGAATATTTATGTTTTATTTAAACATAATAAATTTCAAATATTTATTATGAGATTAAATCAACAGAATTACATGAGTAGTTTATTTTATAATTATTTGCAGTAAATGATATTTGCATCATTTATTGGGAAATTAGATTGGGAATGTAAATTCACATTTGAATAAGCCTTCTCCGCCTTTTATGATACTTAGCGAGCTTTCTCTGTCGCGAAAAATTTTATGTGGCTTGACTTTTTTTCCCTCATGCTGTCTTCATTTTAATATACTGACCAATAAAAGGTTTTGAGCCCTACTAATTGGTTATTTCCATAAGGGACAATATGAATCAAAGTCTCTAGCCTTATTTCAACTTATTGCTGTTGCTGCTATGAAGCCAATGGTAAATGGATTTAATGGTTCCCATGATTACTAAGACAAACATCACATGTAGGATAGATATGATTTTTCCATACTAAAAAAGATAAGCTCGGGGAGGATGTATCAACTGTAGCATTCAGTTTCCTAATCAATGACACATGTAAAAGGTCTCCAGTGATGCCAAAACTTGTTCCTTATTTCTTGTAAGCATTGCATAAAATTCACAGTGCACTCAGAGGAAGTATCAATTCTGTTTTCTTGGAAGTTGGTGCTGCTATGTTAGTGATAATAAATGATTTCAGCATACAGTACATTTCAAAATTCAGTGTTGTTTTCCAATATATTCAAATGATATAATAATAGCTAAGAAACTACAGATTGAGCAGTGTTTGAGGTTCATTTGGGGGAATAATTGGGTTCATATTATTGACTTCTTGGGTAAATGAATTGAAAAATTTTGAGATGGGGTGTGTGTGTATGTTTCTCCTTCCCCAGGCAACAAAAATAACACTCAGGCATAAAGTTTTTGGATCAAACAACATTCTATATTGTGCTGGGTGAGATGGCTCACACCTATAGTCTTAGCACCCTAGGAGGTCAACATGGTAAGATGACTTGAGCTCAAGAGTTCAAGACTAGCCTAAGCAAGTTTGAGACCCCCATCTCTACTAAGAATAGAAAAATTAGCTGGGGGTTGTGGTTGGCACCTGTAGTCCCAACTACTTGTAAAACCGAGGCAGGAGGATCTCAGGAGTTTGAGGTTTCTGTGAGCTATAGTGATGCCATACTCTAGTCTGGGGAACAGAGTGAGAACCTGTTCAACCACCCCCCCCAAAAAAAAAACATGAACAAAAAAATGAGAACATTATCTACAGGAATACCATTGTACATCCCAGAAAAATTATAATTTTGTAAGAATCATCTCTATTGAATATTTACAAAGCAAGGGACTTCCTTAAAGAATATAATGAGGTATTTCTCACTGCAGTAGGATTTACTTTTGTATGACGTTATTGTTTATAAGTGGAGATAAGAATCAATGTTTTAATCACTTTTACTTCTACCAACTCCTTGTCAAGTACACTGAAAGGAACAGATCTTTCAAAGATTTTTATAATTCATGCAGCATCTATTTCTAAGGTGAGAAACCATTATGATTTTTTCATGTAATGAATCCTTAACAACAGTGTCATTCGGGTTCATTCACTCATAAATATTGACACTTACTTAGTTTTATGTACCAGATACTCTGATAAGGACTCAGAATACATCATTGAACAAAATAAATACTCCTATCACAGTGGACTTTGTATGCTTGTTGAAAGGAGACATATTAAAAAAAAAAAACTAAGTGCAATAAGTAAATTATTAGGTATCTTAGTGGTAAGTACTATGGAAAAGGAAATTCAAGGTAAGATAATGGTCTTTAGCAGGGATGTGGAAAGGGCAGGCTGCCCTGTTAAAATGTTAGTGATGGTTGGTCTATTGAGGCTGTGAGGTTTGAGCAAAGACTTCAATTAGATGAGAGACTCAACCAAGTGAATATCTGTGGGAAGAATATTCCACATAGAGGAAAGAGCCAGAGCAAAGTCCTAAAGGTGTGAAGAATTCCTAGCATATTCTGGGAAGAAGGCCAGCAGAACGAGTGAGAGTTGGAGTAGTAAGAGGCTAACGTCAAACAGGAATTGGGAGGAAGGCGGCTGGTCCAGATTGCGTCGAGTTGATACCCTGATGGAGGAGAATTGGAATTTGTAAACTTCATAGAGAAGCTGTATAAAAGCTTTCTGGCTCAGGATCACCCTGAATTAGGTTTGGCTATGTGTCCAAACTGATTTTTAATACCACCTACCCTCGCTTGTGGTTTTCCTCCTGTTATTTTTACTCCATGTTGGTGTGTTACACGACGACTTCAGCTCAAAAGCTAAAAATGTTAAAGATAAATAAAAGGAGATTCTATCATATAATCCAAGAAAATGAGTAGCTAAATTCTACGAATCATTTAATGCACGTGAAAGGAGATTTCCCCAAGTGCGATACGTGTTTAGAACCCGTGCCCCCTGCCCCCCACCCCGCGTTTGCCCACATCCGCCTCTCCCTGCTCACCACACCTGATCACAAGCTCCTCTTCCCAAGGCGTTTGAGTCCTGGGCTCCGGGACCCCACAGCTTCTGTCTCAGAAGGAAGCTTATTCCTTCACTTACTGTTTCTCTCCTGTACCTCCAACACCTGCTCCAAAGCCTTATATGCTAAAATGTCTCTGATTGTTTAAAGAAATCCCTTGCTAGCTGTCAGTAAGAAGTTCTTTGGAGGCATTGCTATGGCTGACGTTTGTAAGCCCACAAGAGTCCTTAATTTTTAGGCCTTTGTGATCAGGGTTCTTCACCATTACTAAAGGTTCAGCAGCCTCTTTACTGCCACTTTGGGATACTTTTGCCTCTTAACTAATCTGATCTCTTTGTAACATTAGGCACTGTGGATCATTCTTTTTCTTTCTTTTTTTTTTCTAAAAAAGCTATATTTGGAAAATCTGAATTTTTTTAATTTTATTGTCCTTATTATTAAATCATAGCTGTGTACAATAGTGCAATCAAGGGGTACAATGTGCTGGTTTCATATACAATCTTAACTATTTTCATCAAACTGATTAACATAGCCTTCCTGGCATTTTCTCAGTTATTATATGAAGACATTTGAATTCTGCAATTAGTAAGGTTCACCTTTACCCTTCTAAGATGCACCGTAGGTGTGGCCCCACCAATTACCCTCCCTCCACCCCAACCTCCCACCTCCCCTCCCTACCCTTGCCCCTTTCCCCATATTCTTGTGTTATAGTTGGGTTATACCCTTCACACGACAGCTATAAATTAGCTTCATAGTAGGGCTGAGTACATTGGATACTTTTTCTTCCATTCTTGAGATACTTTGCTAAGAAGAATATGTCCCAGCTCCATCCATGTAAACATGAAAGAGG
>CAUYON010137534.1:0-43587 GCA_963573935.1 Arctocebus calabarensis | reverse complement strand
TTTTATTCATTGGTTTCGTTTTTTTAACGTTGTCTTTGGGAATTGTTATTTTGTTACCCCCCCTTCCCACTTCCCCCCCCCCCCCCCCCCCCCCCGCTCATCTGCAGACAAAGGAGCAGTGGCTGAATGAAGATTTGATGCTCAGGACGCTCCAGGTCACATTCCAGGAGGTACTGACGGGAAAGAGGCTGTGAAGGGGGGTCCTGCATGGGGACAACGTCTCCTGCCTGCTTCTCTCTCTGTAAAGTGGACATTCACAGAAGCACTCAACTCCTCAGTTATTATCAGATAGCCTTAAATGAAAGATGCTTAGCTCTGGGCCCGGCTGCAGTAAGGGCTCAATGGATGCTTTTCTTTCTTATGCTTCGTTCCTCCTTTTCTGTTTCCAGGAATCCCGTTCTGTGCACCAGCTGCAATATATGTCCTGGCCAGACCGCGGGGTCCCCAGCAGTGCTGACCACATACTGGCCATGGTGGAGGAAGCCCATCGCCTCCAGGGATCTGGCCCTGGACCGCTCTGTGTCCATTGCAGGTTTAGGGAATGGCCCTCCTGAGGGTCTGGTGAGGCAGAGGGGCAGGGCAGAGGGAGGCAGAACCCAGGGCCAGTGTTGTAGTCGGAGAAACCTGCCGCCATACTTGCTCACCAGCAGGTCGTAAACTGTCAGCATTTGTTGAGCACAGACTCAGCTGCGGAGTAAGTGCTCAGCACAGCTGTTGCTCAGCATATGTTCATTAAGAAGTTGTTCCTCTTTCGGTTATAATCTGATGACTCTAGGAATTAAGAAGTCCTGCAACGTGTCCCCCACTACCGTGCTCACCCCCAACCCCAAGTGCCCCGTTTATTTTGTTACCTTTCTCCTTATTCCCATCTCTTACCGTTCTTCCTTTTGGAAGGGGAGAAATTCCTTGTCAAGCTTGTCCTTTCGTTCCTTAGTCAAACCCCTGTCCCGCTTTTGCAACTCCAGGGCGGGCTTCAAGGATGCGCGTCCTGGCTGCACAGAGCCCCGCGCTCAGAAGGGCCCTGAACTTGACTCGTTCCTCTGTCATTGCCATCTGTTAAATCTCAACACTTTTTAAGCAAGGGGCCTCACAGTTCCAGATTGCACTGGGCGCTTTAAATCACAGGGCCAGCAGTCCCTATTGTGGGGCTGGGAAACAGGCCCCACTTTCTTTCTGTGCCTCAATGACACCAACTTCCCAAGTGCCCCTAAAAAGGCGCCGCGGGCAGGCCCTAACCAGGGCTCTGCCTCTCCCTTGTCAGCGCGGGCTGCGGGCGGACCGGCGTTCTGTGCACCGTGGATTATGTAAGGCAGCTGCTCCAGACCCAGGTAGGAAGGCGTCCCGGGCACAGGCAGTGTGCTTCCCACACCCACAGGCCCGCTCACCGCCCCGTCTCTCCGCTCCAGACCATCCCACCTAACTTCAGCCTCTTCGACGTGGTCCTGGAGATGCGGAAGCAGCGACCCGCAGCCGTGCAGACAGAGGTGCGAGCCTCGGAGTCCTTTCCCGGGGACACAGGCCGGCCCTTCCGGCCTCCTCCCTGTCCTAGCTTCCTGATGACCCCTGATGCCCATAGGGGCAGTACAGGTTCCTGTACCACGCGGTGGCTCAGATGTTCCGCTCGGCGCTCCAGAACGCCAGCCCCCACTACCAGAACCTCAAGGAGGTAGGGAGGCCCCCTCCCCTCTCTTCCCTGAGACCAGGGCCCCTGACTGCGCTGGGAGCAGGCGCCATTCCTTACACGGCCACCGTCGGGTACCTCTTGGAGGCCACCCCCAGAGCCCCATCAGAAGTCTGGCTAGTTCCCTCCAAAGCCCCACGGCCCTCCCCTCCTGCTTTTCCCCAGAACTTCGTCCCACTCTGCGACGACGCCCTCTCCCTCCGGACTTCCCAGGGGCTTCTCGCCATACCCCGCTCACCAGGCGGGGTCCTCAGGTACCCACTTTCTTCCCTGCCCAAGCAGTGAGGCCCAGAGGCTCTTCCCTCACTCTTGAAACACTAGCGCCCCCTTCCTAAGAGTTCAGTTCACCAAATATTCGCTGGCCCTTTCTTTGAGCTGAACTTAGGAACCCTCCCCAGGATGCCGCTCCTACACAGGGGCACCACGGCCTCTGCTGGGGTTCTCGCCCGGGGTCCTCCAGTTATTTAATGAACTCAGCACGTATTTCTTGATCCCGCCCACCTGTCCAGAGCCGTGCCGGGTGACGCGGGCACCAAGGCTTCCTTCAGCCAGCCCTTCCTCCCCGTCCAGGCCACTTCCCCAATTTATTCAATGAATAGAACGTTTATGTAGAAACGACCAACCCTCTGTACCGATACCGCGCCCATTCGCCTGTCGGGCTGGTGCCCTCGGCCCTTCTCCGGCTCACTCGGAGACCCCCTCCGCCCTCCGGGCCGCCCCCGCCCCCCACGGCTCCGCCCGGGCGGGAAGGAAGCCGCGGTTTGCTCTCGCCCCCGCCCGGCGCGGCCTTTCACTTCCTCCGCACCCTGCCCGCCCGCAGGAGCATCTCGGTGCCCGGGGCCCCGGCCCTCACCATGGCCGACACGTACGCGGTGGTGCAGAAGCGCGGGGCCCCCGTGGGCGCCGGGCCCGGGGCGCGGGCGCGCAGCGCGGAGGACGTGCCGCTCTACAGCCAGGTAACGCCGCGCGCCCAGCGGCCCGGGGCGCACACCGAGGACGCGCGCGGGACGCTGCCCGGCTGCGGTGAGTCCAGGCTGGTGCCGGCGCGGGGCTGGGGAGGGTCAGGACAGCCCCCTAGCTCCTTTTCGAGGAGCTACGAGGACCCCCGCGCTCTGCCCGACCTGGCCACGCCCCCGAGGCTGGTGTCCAGGCTTTCCTGGACACGCCCTCTGGACTACCGCCTGTCATTGGTCACGCCGCGGCGGCCGCAGAGACGTTGCCCCAGACCAGAGGTCAGGTCTCGTCTAAGCCTTCGGCCGCGCCTGCAGCTTGTTAGTCCCGGCCCGAGGCCCTCCCACACGGCCTCTCCGGCTGGGCGCGCCCTCGGCTGGTCTCTGCCTAGAGAGGAAGCATCATGGGTGGGGTCTAGAGAGGAAGCATCATGGGTGGGGTCTTGGGACTCCGCGGGGTTGCTTGGGCTGACGCGCGTGGGGGGTCTCCTGCCCGCAGTCTCTGCTGACCAAAGCCCCGCCGCGTCTGGCGCCTACGAGGACGTGACGGATGGAGCTCAGACCAGTGGGCTAGGTAAGTCAGAGCCGGGGTCGCTGGGATTCTCAGCAACTTTGAGAGAACACCAGGAATTTGGGATTGGGGGTTGGGAGCTGGGGGCTCATATTCTTGGAGTCCTGCGGCTGCACTAAACGGACAGACCTGGAGGTGTGGGGATGGCCTTCCCGCCTGAGCTCTGCATGAGACCGACAGCGCCCTTCCTGTCCAGGCTTCAACCTGCGCATTGGGAAGCCGAAGGGGCCCCGGGACCCCCCTGCGGAGTGGACCCGGGTGTGAGCGCTGCGCTACCGCCTGCCCTCTCTCCACAAGAGCGCCGGACTTATGCTGACAGCCGTGCTCTGCTCTGCCTCACCTTGGGGATGGGGACACCGGGCCTGGATCAAAATAAAATGTGGGGGCTTTGCCCTAGTGATTACAGCATTGAGGCTGGTGAGGCATCAGGAAGGGGCATGACCCCTGAGAGGTAAAGCAGGGAAGGGACAGAAGGGCTTGCAGAGACTTCTCACTACGTGACTGGTGTGTGAGCCTGTCACTGAGACACTCGGGTGACCTCCTGAGAGATGGCTGCACTCCTAACCATTCACACGGAGCCAAGCAGACTGACCCCAGAGAGACAAAAAGGTCCCCAGATAGCCAGTTGTCTGGACGGACAACTTGGACGGGCATAGCCAGACTCTCAGAAGGGAAGTCTGTGGGACCGGAGACCCTCGCCCCCAGCCAGAAAGATAGACCACCAAGCTGGAAAACCAGCCCCAGCCTCAGAGATGAGTCCAGAGACGCCAAATGACACCAGATGGACCCCTGGTTAGACTCCCAGACATACAGAAACAGATCCGCAGCTGTGCAGACCCCCACACCTCTCCCGCCCTTGTGGGCTGACCCACTGACTTTCCCTCCAGACTCCCAGCCAGCAAGAAAACCCCGGGTGAGGGCTGCATCTTTGGTGGTTTCAAGTGCCTTGGAACAAACTCCCTTCCTGCCCCTCAGCAGCCTTCAGCCAGTGAATGATGGGTATCAGTGTGTATTTTAATGGGTTCCCGAGTTTTCCTAGGGGGACTGGACATAGCGGGAGCTGATGTCTCCCTTCCCTAACTCACTGCCTGGGACTTTCAAATAAGCATCTTGCACTCAGGACCTTGTAGTGGGGTCTGCAGCTGGGCTCACTTCAGGTCCAAGTGCTGCCTAGTTTCTCTCTTTTTCCTCTTTCTGTCTCCCACTCCCCTGTTCCCGCCTCCCAGGCTTGCTCCTGGTGAGGTCAGCACTGGCCTCTTGCTGAACCCAAGCCGCTGGTGCCTTCAGCCACCAGTGTCTGGTCCTCCTTGGACCCCAGATTCCCTCCTTCCTCACCTCACAGCCACTCTTTCTTCTCTCTTGCTGCTTGTTCTCCACCACTCAGTGCTTGGCCCTCAGCCCTCTTCTTTATCCCAACACACACGAGCCACAAGGCTTTGAATTCCTTTGAAACAGTGAAAACGAAATGTTTTACCTCTAACTCCACCTTAGGTCACAGAACTCCAGATCTCAGCATCTGCACTTGAACCTCTCAAGCTTCACATTTCCAAAACTGAAGTCCTGGTATTCTTTCCCACTAACACTCCTGGGATGGGAAAGCAGTTAATGTCAGCTCCCTCTCTCCAGTTGCTCTGAACCAAACCTTCGGGCATTTGCCCTAGGAGACTTTCCTCCCGGATTCTACTCCTAATAATTAGAAAATTTTCCTCTTAATGTTTGCTGCCCGTCTGTCCTGACCAGAATATAGTTCATGAGGGCAGGTGTTTTTGTTATATTCTCATCTGTAGCCCCAGGAACAGCACTGGCACTTAGCAGGTGTGCAGTTGATTTATCCCACATCACTTACTCCCAGGCTTCCTGATCTCTTGTAAAATATGATTCCTTATCTCTAAGTCCCCTTCACCTTTCCACACCCATGTCATTGCACACGTTGATCGTGGCCTCAGGCTGACATAAAAACCCTCTTCACGATGTTGGGAAAGATGGTTCTTCATGGGTGCCTCAGTCTCCTACATGTGTTTGCTGGGGGCCGAGGGTCAAATGGTCATCCCCAAAAGTTATGTCTAAGTCCTAGCTCCTGGAACCTGTCAAGGTGACCTTAGTTGGGTCCTTGTAACTATAATTAAGTACATCAAAATGAGATCGTCTGAATTAGGATGGGCCCTAAATCCAATGAAGTCCTTAAAGAGAAAGGAGAGGGACACTGAGAGACAGAAGGCCACTGGAGACAGAGGCAGAGGGGGCAGGCAATGTGCCTGCACACTGAGGAATGCCAAAGGTGGTCACAGGGCAGCTTCTCCCTCACAGCCAGCAGAAGGGACCAACCTTGCCAACTCCAGGATTTCAGACTTCTGGACTTCAGAGCTGTGAGAGAATAAATGTCTGTTGTTTTGAACCATGCAATTTATAGTAATTTGTTATGGCAACCACAGGAAACTTACACGCAGTCTGATAATTTAAGCTTGTGAACTCTTTCTAGAAAAAGTGCTACTGAATATCAAAACCTCAGTACTGAAGATCACTATGGTCGCCTTTGAAGTACTCCCCTTGGGAAGCTATACATGGACTCCAGCACCCTTCAAAGCAATTTTGGAACTCTTTTTCTGGAATGGCTGTCAGAGCTGTCATTATATTACCTTGATGTCTTTTTGTTTGTTTGTTTGAGACAGAGCCTCAAGCTGTCTCCTTGGGTAGAGTGCTGTGGCATCACAGCTCCCAGCAACCTCCAACTCCTGGGCTCAAGCGATTTTCCTGCCTCTGCCTCCCAAGTAGCTGGGACTACAGGCGCCTGCCACAATGCGGTCTATTTTTTTGTTTTGCAACCATCATTGTTTGGCCTTTCCGGGCTGGGTTGGAACCTGCCAGCTCAGTTGTATTGGCTTGTGCCTTAGCCGCTTGAGCCACAGGTGCTGAGCCGACCTCGATGTCTTGAATGACATCAAAATGTCTTCCTTTCCATATTTCCTTTATCTTCCAGTAAAGAAAAAAGTCACTGGGGGGGGGGGGGGACTGATCAGATGAGTAGGGAGTGTATTCCAATACAGTTATTTGTTTACTAGCTAAAAATTCCCTCACAGTGTCTTGTAAAGCTGGTGCATTGTTTTGATACAGCCATGAGTTTCTGGCCAAGATTTTCTTGTTTTCTCTGGTCAGGATCAGGAGCTTATGCCTCGAATCCTAGCACTCCAGGAGGCCAAACCAAGTGAATTACTTGAGCTCAGGAGTTCAAGACCAGCATGAGCAAGAGCTAGACCCCATCTCTACTAAAAAAAAGAAAAGAAAAGAAAAACTAACCAGGCATTATGGCAAGCGCTTGTAGTCCCAGCTACTCAGGAGGCTGAGGCAAGAGAATGGCCTGAGCCCAGGAGTTTGAGGTTGTTGTGAGTTATGATGCCACTACACTCTAGCCTGGGGCAACAGAATGAGACTCTGTCTGCAAAAAAAGAAAGAAAAAGATGTTCCTGTTTCACTATCAATATTTACTTGATCTGCTATTGCTCGGCACAGTCAGCCAATGCTTTTGTTGCAAAATTTGATGAATTTTTGCAACGTTTTCATCTGTTTTTGTTACTGGCTACACTGACCTCTTTTCATCAGTGATGCCTTCTCTCCCCTCAGAAAAATGTATAATCTATCTATATACTGCTATTTTCTTTATGGAATCATCCCCATAAACTTGGACTAACATGCCCCTTATTTCACTTCCACTCTTTGCCAAGTTTAACAAGAAATTTAATGTTTGTTCGTTGCTGTAACTGAAGCTCTGACATTCTTGAGATGGCACATGAAAACATGAAACGATAATGAACCCACTCAGCAAGATGCTGCCACACGTTGACACAAACAGCTGTGAAACTCTGTCATTCCAAGGTTATGAAACCTAACCAAGCTGTGTGTACAGTGCTGCCAATGTTAGCATACTGTAGCTAGTTCCCAAGCTTAATCGTCAGACCTCATATTCTAGATAGTCCAAGAATGCAAGGCCTGACCACTGGGCCATTTTCAGAGTTGTGTTTGTGGCAGGAAACCTTGCAGGAGGTGATGCCTCCCTCTGGAACGTTCCCCGAGGTCAGGGCTCCTCTCTGTGAAGCAGCCCACTATGTGTGCAGCACCCTTCTGGGCTCTCACACGCCCTGTGGGATGAGAGGGCTCAGGGGTCCGCTGCAAGCATTATTTCACGTTCCTTGTATTCTGCCAGCATCGTGGAGCAGGAACAGACTCACCTGCCAGTTTCCAAGTAGGGCAGCATCTGATGACCCCTGCAGGCAGGAGTTACTCTTTCCTCCTTTCTGACTTACTGTAATGTGTGGTATTTGTTCTAGACTTTAAAGTCCTGAGAGAACTGGGTTCATTGAATCCCCCTGGTAGGTGCTGCTTTACACGATCCCTCTCGTTTTTATTCAGTGCTCTTTGCCTCTCCTATGCTTCTGTGTCCCATTACCTTTAGAAACAAAACATGCTACTAAAAGCTTCTGCATGTTGGTGATAGAAATCTTATCTCATACGGGGGTGGGGGAGGAGGGTGAGGAATTCCCACTTAGCCCGTGGATCCTGTGCTGCTTCTGTAATATGAACATGCAAGTACGAGTTAGGGACCGGGGTAAAAAGGCAAGGTGCAGGCTCAGGAGGTGGGACTGCTGGTCCCCTGCTGGCTTCCTCTCCTGCCTCCCACCCGCAGACAGTGCTTTCACCAAACCTCACTGCCTTCCTGGAGCACTCCTCCTGCCCCTTCCCCTCATCCCAGGAGCCCCGCTCCCATCTCACCTGTAGGGTGTGGAGCCTTCTCCTCCACCAGAATGCCTCCCCTGCTCCCTGTCAGCCAGAGCAGCGAGCCTCCACCTTGTCACATCCCTGCCCTGGCTGGCAGGACCTTGAGGCGGCAGGCCAGTTCCATGGATCAAGGGTGCTTCCTGCTCCTCTGGGCTGCCTAAGTGTTTGGAGCATGGCCTTCACAGAGTAGTGCTCCCTAAATGTTTGTGGACTTCCACTCAGTAAGTGTAATTGCTTGATTATACCAAGAACTGGTCTTCTCGCCAAAAGCCTGCAGAATGCCGATTGCAGCCTCAGTGAAGGTCATAGAGGAAATCACCACGTGACTGTGGGTTCATATATCTGTGCTGGGAATGACCAGAAAATGTTGGCCAGCCAATCCAGTTGCCAGGACCAGGCACGTGCTCCAGTTCCCACAGGCCCTGACAGTCACACTGGGGCCCAAGAGAGCAAAGACCGTCAGTGGCAGCCCCTCAGCCAGACTTCACCCAAACCTGGAGTGGTGCCCACCCCATTCAGATACAGCCAGAAGCCCTGTCGGCCTGGGCCGGTGCCGCACTCCACAGCCCCTTATCTGCCCCTTCCGACTGCTCCTTGCTCTCGATTCCTCTCGTGTTGCACACACAACACCCTGAGCAGTGGCTGACTGGTCTGTTTGGCAACAACCCACACGGTGTGCTCACTTCATCAGAGTTCTCAAAGTAGCCAAGGCAGCTGGACCTCCTCACATCCAGCCTCCAGGACACCACTTGTCCAATACAGTAACCAGAAACCACATGTGGCTATTTACAGTTTTTTATAAAAAGCAAATGAAATTAACAATTTAGTCCCTTAGTTGCACCAGCCACATTTCAAGTGCTCAATAAGTAGGCAAGACTTGTCATCCACCTGTCTGCAGAGTACAGTGAGTGTGGCTGTTTCCCCAGACCTCACCAGCAGGGGCGTCCTTTCAGGACCACACTTTCAGGTCCTTGGTTATAGGAGATTGAATTGAGTGTATGGTATGCTGTGGACAAATGTATTTCTTTACTCTGAGATAATAGTCAGATCCTCTGCCATTTTCCCACTGTGTTTTTCATCTTCATTGTATATTGTGAGCAAAGAGTGGGCAGTTAAGAAGTGTGAACACGTCTCTTGCAGCAACTTGGATAAAACTGGAGACCATTATCCTCAGTGAAGTATCCCAGGAATGGAAAAACTAACACCACGTATGCTCTCTAATAATCTGGAACTAGTGGATGGGTACAGAGGGAAGTTTAGGTAATCCACCTGCCTTGGCCTCACAGAGTGCTAGGATCACAAGGACTGGCCGATTGAAGTGGACAGAGGGGGGAAAGAGGGTAAAAACCCACCTAACAGGTACAATGGACACTGATAGCTCTGATCTGAGCGTTAGGAAAGCTATCCATGTAGCAAAAACATTTGTACTCTCTTCATTTTGAAATTAAAAATAAAAGTGTGAACATGGATATGCTTTGACCCGCTTATCTTACTTATAGGAATTATTTCTCCAAAGTAACTACACATTCAATAAAGGAAAGAGCTGTGTGTCTAACAGTTTTCATTCAAAAAGCATGGAGACAATCAACCCTTACAGATGGAAATAATTTCAAGACAATGCGCAACATGGAAAACGCTTCTGATATAATATTGCATGAAAAGAGCCACATGCAAGCTAGCTGCAGTGTGATAGCAGCCAGGGAAAAGGCGGTAAATAACCTCATGCAAACAGCCTCTTCCTGGAAGGGGATGTGGAAGAAGGGAGCCCTTGTGTGTGAGAGGTGGTGCTGCAGGAGGCCCTTCTGAGGATGGACATTAAATAGCTAACAAGGAGCTCAAGTGTGGAGGGGCAGGTGCAGGCATGTGCTCAGAGAAGAGGTGCTCACCCCAGGGTGTCCCGTGCACTGGCATGTGTAGCACCCGCATGTGCTGAGGCTACCCAGACGCCCTCCATGCCAGAGACACAGTACAACCTGCTAATATTTCTCATGGCTACCTATGATTCTTTTGAGACATAGTCTCACTTTGTCACCCTTGGTAGAGTACCATACATCATAGCACACAGCAACCTCAAACTCTTGAGCTTAGGGAATCCTCTTGCCTAAGCCTCCTGAGTAGCTGGGACAATAGGCGCCACACCCAGCCATGTCACTGGCATTAGAGGCAGGGTCTCACTCTTGCTCAGGCTGGTCTTGAACCTGTGAGTTTAGGTAATCAACCCATCTTGGCCTCCCAGAGTGCTAGGATCACAAGGCATGAGCCACCATGCCCAGCCAATGTGTTGTTGTTGTTGTTATTATTATTATTATTATTTGGCTTAACAAAAATTTATATACTCACAATTCTGAAAGCTAGAATTCTGAGATTAAGGGGCCCAGCTGATGTTATTCTACTTTACTTGATATTTTTCTTTGGGTTGATTTTCCATCTGATCATTCCTTTTACTTGCTCACACCATAAATGGTAGTCATATTATTTTATTTATTTATTTATTTTTTGAGACAGTCTCTCTTTGTCACCCTCAGTAGAGTGCTGTCATAGCAACCTCAGAGTCTTGAGCTCAAGGGATCCTCTTGCCTCAGCCTCCCCAGTAGTTGGGACACCCAACTAGTAGGTGCCCACCACAATACCAGGCTATTTTTAGAGACTGGGGTTTCACTCTAGCTCAAGCTAGTCTCAAACTCCCGAGCTTATACAATCCACCCACCTCTGCTTCCCGGGGTGCTAGGATTACAGGTGTGAGCCACCATGCCCAACCAGTAGCAATATTATTGAAATAAAATAAAACTTTTCAGGCTGGGTGCGGTGGTTCAGGCCTATAATCCTAGCACTCTGGGAGGCCAAGGGAGGTGGATCGCAGGAGCTCAGGAGTCTGACACCAGCCAGAGCAAGAGTGAGACCCCATCTCTACTGTAAATAGAAAATCTAGCTGTGCATCATGGTCGGTGCCTGTAGTCTCACCTACTTGGAGACTGAGCCCAGAGGGTCTCTTGAGTCTGAGAGTCCCTAGAAGAGGGATGTGGAAGAAGGGAACCTGACCTTGGGTTCCTTTGAGGTTGCTATGAGCTATGATACAACGACATTCTGCCCAGGGTGACAAAGAGTAAGATCCTGTTTCCGAAAAAAGAAAAGAAAGAAACAAAAAAGTAAAAGGGAAAAAGGAATAAAAATATTTGTGGGAGTCAGGTTTGTAGTGTAGTTTAGGCCAGGCATTTCTGGAGTCCAAGTCCCTCAAAGCCCTCAAGGCTAGCAATAGCCTGGATATCTGTCACCTGGCAGGCTCAGGGCTAGAATTCTGGGGGTCCTGTTGACCAGAGTCCAGGTTCCCATGTCCCCCCTTGTCAGGTGCCACAGATGGCCCAATTGGGGAAGTTGGGGGGATCTGCTACTTGGGTGCTGTGGGCCCCAGTGCCCTCCCACAGCCTGGGCACTGTGCCTGGACAGCGGGGTCCTTCTCTGTGCAGGTGACCACTGTGCCTTGCCCTCCTCAGCAGGCCCCGGACCCCAAACCCCAAGTGCCCTGGGACTTGTCAGGAAGAGGAGCAGGGCCCCATGCTCATTCAGGGAGCTTGGCCTGGCTTTGGCACAGGGTACAGGGCCAGTAGAGGCATCTACTTTGAAGGAGCCATTATTTTTCACTGCGTCAGAGTAACCTGAGACTCCCACAGGAATAATTTGCCCTGCATTTTGCAAGCAGAGGCCCAGGGTCCTTTAGGACAGCCGTGCCCAGCCCCCATGATGCAGGTGGAGAAGGGTCAGCTGCATGTGTACTCAGCCCTCAGCGGGACCAGCCTTCTATCACCCATTTAGTGACTGTTAACAGTAGCAATCATGATGAGCTAGCAGAGAATCAGACTTGCCGAGATCTGCCTTGGCCAGAGACCCGGTTGAGCCCTGGCTGTGAACCCAATAGATGGTGAAGGTGGTGAAGCCACTTCCTGTTATTGGGGAGACTGGGGACTGGGCTGCAGCCTCCTGCAGAGCCTGTGGGCCCAAGGTCAGGTTCAGGAGGGGACCACTGACCACAGTCTGGGTTTCAGGAGGCCCTCTCCATGCCCACAGTAACTCCACAGGACCCTTCTATTCTCTAAGCTTGACCCAGAAAATAGGAAGGAAAGTAGCATCTACACCATGTGACCATAATTTTGCTGCTATAAAAACAACATTAATGCCCAGTATCTCCCATCCCTGTGTTCTGACAAAAACTGTGTCCAGCTGCTGTCTTGCCTCCTGGCCTGTGAGGCAATCAGACAATCACAGGATTCCCTGCCTCTACCCTCAGCTACCTGAGAAGAACGCATGGTTGGGGGCACAGTGATTGCTAGAGTAACAGACACCATTCAGTGTATGAAAACAAAAAATTAGGAAAGTGTTTTGGGAATACACCCCAAACAATACCATTTATATATCTGGAGAAGGAATTTGCTCTGTATGTCCACAATGGGTATTTACTAAACTGAAGAGTTTAGCTAACTTTCTAGAGGAGTCTGAAGTAATTTCAAGGTTTCTGTGCCAGGGTCCCAGCGAGATCCCTAAGGGCCCAGGGGCACTTCGGGCAGTGCTTCTTATCACCCTCAGGGCATTTTGTTGTTGTTGTCATCACTGCGTTCTTTCTATGGGCAGGACACTGCACACAAACCATCATATTTAATACTATAATGGTGAACATGAGAGCTTCCCCCACTCATCCTAGAGCATTTCTAAGAGAAACCTATCTCACGAGTTCTTTCTCTAATCTTTCAATATATGCATAAATATTTGTAAAGATAAGCCAGTTTGAAAATCCAGAAATAGTTTGCAATTGTCTGGATGCATCCCTTTGGAAATGGAAGCATCTGAGAAGGCTTTAACCTTAGCCTGATGGAACCATCTGCTAGCAGGAAAGATAGCTGAAGTTTTATTATTTCCTGTATAAAGGCAATTAAAAACTGAAAGTCCCAAGTGAGTGAGTTCAGGATAAACTTTATAAAACAAGATGCAGCAATGGCACTGTTAATACTTTGTGGGAAGGCAAAGGCCGTGAATCCTGAGAACTTTGTGTTGTGGTTAAAAATAAAGGGCCTAGGAGGCGGTGGCAGCAGGCTCCCACCTGCCTGGGTGGGATTTCTGTGCAGACTCTCTTCACAGGTAATCTACAAGGCATTGCACTCAGGCATAAGTGGGCTTACTCATTGAGGAACCTGCTTTTTTAATTTTTTGTTCCTCATGGAGGATTCTGTCCTGCTAGGATGTATTTCCTCAATAGCACTCAACTGGAGTCTGGCAGAAGAATCACCCTCACTGTCCTCACGTTATAGGTGAGAGGCCAGGGCAGGAGGGCCCAGGCAAGCAGGCTGGTGAGAGAGCAGCCACATTCCTGAATTGCAGTGCACCGCGGACCTTCCAGACACACCTGTGGCACCCTTCAGGTTCTTGTGACTCCAGCTAAAGTTGCAAAAGGCCTGAAGGGAGGAGCTTTGTAAACCATGAAATGCTACCAAAGATTCAAAAGACAAGAAATTCCAGTGAAATGTGTCCTCAGACATTCGTTTAAGGTGTGAAGCTGGGAGGAGCCCCAGGCAGGGGCCTGGAAGCCCTGGCTGCCTTCCCAGGGGGGATGAGGCACCAGGTGGGCACTTTACCTGACTGTCCCAGGAAAAGGAAGCAGCATCCAGCTAGGACTAGTGATTTTGTGGATGAAACCTTTAGCTGACTGCTAAGCCAAGACTTCTGGGGAGGGACCACAGGGGGTGGCTGGAAGCTGGAGATCAGAGCAGGTCTGTGGGCAGTCAGTTATGAACGAGATGAGTGTATGGATTGCCAAAGTGATGCCAAACTGTTGAGTGTGAAAGCTAATTTGAGGCTTGGGCTTAATTTTGAAGAGTCACCAAGTATATTTATTTGGAATTTTTATTTCTGGTTAAAATGATGTCCTCATCATCCAGCAATTTCTAAGTTGAAAGTATACTGTAGACCTTTCCGAGGGTAGTCTGAAGCCCTGTTCCTCGGCCACGGCTCACATTAGCATTGCCAGAGATGCTGATTAATTGCTCTAAGTGCCTTCTCCATCTATGGGTGCTTTTCAAAATTCTCCAAATGATTCTAATCCAGGTAGACCCCCAGTTGCTACGTTATGTCTGCCTGCCCCCCTCCCACCCCTTCAGCGGAAGGCACCCTCTGTGAAAGTGCCCGCCAAGTCCTTCCCGAGAGTGGGGATTCTGGGTCAGGGCTGGGTCAGTGCTGACTCTAACAGTCTAAGCCCTGCTTTCGGTCCTGAGAGAAGCAGAAAGGGAGAGGCTGCTCACCACCCACAGGCAGAGATTGTGCAAAGGCTGGTGTCAGGCTTGAAGAAATGACTGGCTTAAGGACAGGTGATTGGTGAGAAGCTGAGAGATGGGTCTGACTCTAAAATCCTCCTGAATCCAAAGATCATGCAAATTGCCTTGAAAACCACTAAGCTTAGGCAGGCCAGGATGGGTCTTTCTTCCTTACCTGGTCTCTCTAATTTTATCTGCAGTACACTCCCATGAAATTGGTATGTGTACTTTTAATCTCCTTTTTCTAGATCAGAAAAGCAGAGAATGAGATCTCAAATAACATGCCCAACAAGGCACAGGCAGGGCAGGCTCTCAGATACTGGACCAGAGGCACACTGCCTGGTCTCCCTGGTCACTCTACAGCCCAGCTGCTCTGAGTGGTGATGCTCTGTAAGATTCACTTCTCATTCACTGGATTTTGATAACTTAATACTAAAAACAAGTAAAATGTCTAATTAATAATTGTATTGATTACATGTTTAAATGAAAATATGTTGGATACATTGGATCACTAGGATATATTATTAAAACTATCCAGGGTGACAGCTTGAGGCTCTGTCTCAAAAAAAAAAAATTGATATAATTCCATGGTGTTTTGGAAAACACAATCCCATGTATTATTTTCACTATTTTAATGTGGATCCTGGAAAATATAAAGATGTGGGCCACACTATGTAGAAACAGCCCTGCCCTGGAGCCTGCCCTGCCCAAGGCTCTGTTGGCCCAAGGGACACCTGCAATCTGCATGCCTGCCCCAGGGGTCCTGCGTTGGGTCTGGGCCCCATCACCAGGTCACCTCACTGGGGTGCTGCACACGCCCAAGGATGAACCCTAAGTCTGAAAAATGAGAGAGGAAACATATGCTTCACAGAGGTGCTTAGTCGCCAAGAATTAGAAGGATATGCGGAAGGGGAAGGAGACTGGGAAGTGGGGAAGGCGGCGACAGGAAAGGGCCTCAGCTCCCTAAGCGCAGAGGCATCCTGGACTGCGCTGGGTGTGAGCACGTGAGTGTGGCAGGACAAGATGCAGAGACCATCTGGCAGTGTGGGGGGTGGAAATGACACCAGACGGCCTCTGGGATTGTTTGAAATAAACCACTTAAGGGGCTGGGAGAGGAGCGATTCTGGAGTCCACTGATGGTGGCCAAACTTGGGGGGCAGTGCGAGAGAAGAGTCCCACTAGAGGGGCCCAGCGCCCAGGCTTCCGGAGGGCACTGGGGCAGGGTAGGGAGTGCAGGGCACAGGGACTGGCCCTGGGGGTTGCCCGCTGCCCACTGGTCTCTGTGTCCCCCACACTTCCGCCCTGTCCTCAGATCACTTTCCAGTCACCCAGAGTCTCTGCAATGTGGTGACTCATGGTACCTCGAGGATCCACGCAGTAGAAAGCATTTGGACCTCCATGGGAGTGGGGGGGCATCCACAAAGTGGCTAAGCAGGAAGGGCCCTGGGCATCTGAGAGTGGAGAAGAGGAGGCAAGTTTTACCCAGGCAGAGCAGTGCCAGAGGCCACTGTAGTGTGCACTCCCAGTGGCCCCAGGGATTGCTGCCCCCCACCCCCATACTTACTTTGGGAGAAGTTTTCCCTGGGAGCCTGAGGGCTCTAACCCTGGGTTTCCTACCTGCCAGGTGCAGCTCTGGGCCCCCTGCAGCCTTATTGACCCAGGGCAAAGCCATGAACAGGCTGTGTCCAGGAAGGGCTTCTGTCAAGACTTAAGTGCTATCTAAACTTAGCTCCTTCCCCAGAACAAAAGTGTCCATCCTATATGCTGTTCCTCTAGTGTCTTGTCCTGTTTCCCGACTGGCATTGAACCTCTGGGGGTTACAGGGAGATTTCAGGGTCCTCTGATTAAAAGTTTTTGCTGCTAGTTATGGTATAAGCCTCTCACAGGCTCCCAATGATTATTTCACCTGAGATAAGTGAGTTCGAGTTTTTTCTTGAGTCAACTGTCCTCACCTCAGATCTTAGCAAAGGCTGTGGGGACCCAGACCCCTATAAACGGTACCACAAATAGGGACCTTTACCCCTGTTCTAATCTCATCTGCCCACAGAGTCATGCCACTGACGCCCATTTCCCAAGCCCAAGGAAAAAGTCGCTCATCCCAGGTAAGGGACATGGATGTCAGGGAATAGCCTAGGAATTCCTTGGCAAGATCATATTGTCAGGTCATAGCCTGTGAGAGTCGTTCCACTTCTTTCTTCTCTTTAGCTGCCTCATTTTAATATATTCCACCCTTTTTTTTTTTTTTTTTTTGAGACAGAGCCTCAAGCTGTCACCCTGGATAGAGTACTGTGGCATCACAACTCACAGCAACCTCCAATTCCTGGGCTCAAGCGAGTCTCTTGCCTCTGCCTCCCAAGTAGCTGGGACTACAGGCACCTACCACAATGCCCGGCCATTTTTTGGTTGCAGCCATCATTGTTGTTTGGCAGGCTCAGGCTGGATTTGAACCCGCCAGCTCAGGTGTACATGGCTGCCGCCTTAGCCCGTTGAGCCACAGGCTCAGAGCCCATACTCTACCCTTTTCAAGTGTTGCACCAAGCATATCTCTCACGTTGTGCCATCTCTCCTTCTTTATTTTCCTTTTCTGTCTCTCAGGACCTCATATGGCATAAAGCAGTAACCACCAAGCTTCTCATTATCAGGAGATTCCATCTGAGGGTTCAGGGTTCAAGCCCCTGTTTGGGCGCCACTTATGGGAGCCTGGGTCCCCACAGCCTTTGCCAAGGATCTGTACTGAGGACAGTTGATGTGAGAAAAAACTCACACTCAGTTATATCAGGTGAAATTACTGCTGGAGCCTGTGAGAGGCTTACGCTATAAACAGCAGAATCTCTAGTGCAGCTAGCAAGTGCAGTACTGGCCCATTCTCCCATAGGTCTCTTTATTCAATCAGAAATAATAAATTAAGTTGATAACATAATTCAAGTTATGAATTCAATTCATAAACTTAATTCAAGTTATTTAAAACAAGGTACCTCAAGTACCTTGATTAACAATCAAGGAAAAGGGAAAAAAAAAGAAGGGAAAATCATATAAGCATATTATGTGATTACAACATACACTTTTAAGAATTGGGGGTAAAATTCCAAACTTGCTTCAATGATTTCTATCTATACCTGGGCAGGACTCAGGTGATAGGAATCTTTGGTTGCTAGGCATTCTGTTCTCAACTACGAGAAAATAATTGTGGCACCTGTGGCATCTAATGGGGGGGGGGCCAGGATCCAAGAATCTGGTCAGCAGAATTCTAGCCCTGAGTCTACTGGGTGCCAGACATCCTGTGCAGACTACCAGGCTATTGCTAGCCTCAAGGCTTTGAGGAATTTGGGCTGTGGTCAAGAAGTCTTCCAGAAATGCCTGGCCTAAAGTACACTACAAACCTGCCTCCCACAAGTATTCTTATTCCTTTTTCCTTCTTTCTTTTTCTTTTCTTTCCTTCTTTTTTTTTTTTTTTTTCTTGAGACAAAATCCCACTCTCATCACCTAGGGTAGAGTGCCATGTCATCATGGCTCACAGCAATCTTGAACTCTTAGACTCAGGAGACCCTCTGAGCTCAGCCTCCAAGTAGGTGGGACTACAGGCACCGTCTATGATGCACAGCTAGATTTTCTATTTACAGTAAAGATGGGGTCTCTCTCTTGCTGTGGCTGTTCTCAGACTCCTGAGCTCATGCATTCCACCTCCCTTGGCCTCCCAGAGTTCTAGGATTAAAGGCCTGAACCACCACGCCCAGCCTGAAAAGTTTTATTTTATTTCAATAACATTACTACTGGTTGGGCATGGTGGCTCACACCTGCAATCCTAGCACTCTGGGAGGCAGAGGTGGGTGGATTGTGTAATTGGGTGGATTGTCAGGAGTTTGAGACCAGCTTGAGCTAGAGTGAAACCTCAGTCTTTAAAAATAGCCTGACATTGTGGTGGGCACCTATTGTCCCAAATACTGAGGAAGCTGAGGCAAGAGGATCCCTTGAGCTCAAGACTCTGAGGTTGCTATGAGCTCTGACACCACAGCACTCTACTGAGAGTGACAAAGACAGACTCTGTCTCAAAAAATAAATAAATAAAATAATATGACTACTATTTATGATGTGAGCAAGTAAAACAAATGATCAGATGGAAAATCAACACAAAGAAAAGTATCAAGCAAAGTAGAATAAAATCATAGGCAGCCATGAGAAATACCAGCAGGTTGTACTGTGGTGACTGAGGAGGGTGACTTGTCCCTGGCATGGAGGGCTCCTGGGCTGCCTCAGCACATGCGGGTGCTACACATGCCAGTGCACGGGACACCCTGGGGTGAGCACCTCTTCTCTGAGCACGTGCCTGCACCTGCCCCTCCACACTTGAGCTCCTTGTTAGCTATTTAATGTCCATCCTCAGAAGGGCCTCCTGCAGCACCACCTCTCACACACAAGGGCTCCCTTCTTCCACATCCCCTTCCAGGAAAAGAGGCTGTTTGCATGAGGTTATTTGCCTTCTTTTCCTTGGCTGCTATCACACTGCAGCTAGTTTGCATGTGGCTCTTTTCATGCAATATTATATCAGAAGCATTTTCCATGTTGCATGTAGTCTTGAAATTATTTCCATCTGTAAGGGTTGGTTGTCTCTGTGGTTTTTGAATGAATACTGTTAGACACATAGCTCTTTCCTTTATTGGATGTGTAGTTACTTTGGAGAAATAATTTCTATAAGTGGGATAAGTGGGTCAAAGCATATCCATGTTCATACTTTTTTTTTTTTTTTCAAATTTTTGGTTTGTTTGTTTCTTTTTTTGGCTGGGCTCAGGTTTGAACCCGCCACCTCTGATATATGGGGCTGGTGCCGAGTCCTTTGAGCCACAGGAGCCGCCCCACACAGTTTTATTTTTAATTTCAAAATGAAGGGAGTACAAATGTTTTTGCTACATGGATAGCTTTCCTAATGCTCAGGTCAGAGCTATCAGTGTCCATTACACCTATTAGGTGGGTTTTACCCCCTGTCCCCCCTCTGTCCCCTTCAATGACTTGTACTTCCCTCTGTACCCATCCACTAGTTCCAGATTATTAGAGAGCATACGTGGTGTTAGTTTTTCCATTCCTGGGATACTTCACTGAGGATAATGGTCTCCAGTTTCATCCAAGTTGCTGCAAGAGACGTGTTCACACTTCTTAACTGCCCAATCTTTGCTCTCAATATACAATGAAGATGAAAAACACAGTGGAAAAATGGCAGAGGATCTGACTATTATCTCAGAAAAAAGAAATACATTTGTTCATAGCATAGGATACGCTCAATTCAATCTCACCGATAATTAAAAACTTGTAAATTACAGTATCTCAAGAATGGAAGAAAAAGTATTCAATGTACTCAGCCCTACTATGAAACATATCTATAGCTTTCATATGAAGGCTATAACCCAATTCTAGCATAAAAATATGGGGATATGGACAAGGGACGGGAGGGTGGACGATGGGTGGAAGGAGGGTAATTGGTGGGGCTACACCTATGGTGCATCTTAGAAGGGTACAGGTGAAACCTACTAAATGCAGAATATAAATGTCTTAACTAAATAACTAAGAAAATGCCATGAAGGCTATGTTAACCAGTTTGATGAAAATATTTCAGGTTGTATATGAAACCAGCACATTGTACCCCATGATTGCATTAATGCACACAGCTCTCGTTTAATAAAAAAGAAGGGAAAAAAAAAAAAAAACCTTGTAAATTCAAGCAACAAAAGGTCCTATAACCAAGGACCTAAAAGTGTGGTCCTGAATGGTTGCCCCCTGCTGGTAAGGTCTGGGGAAACAACCACATTCACTGCACTCTTTGCAGACAGGAGGATGACAAGTCTTGGGTGGGGGTTGTTAACTTGGCAGTTGCTGTCCACAGCCCTGGGGACAGTAGCATGTCCTGTCTCCATGGAGTTCTCTGGACCTGTGTCCTACATGGATGCTACAGCCATGTATACTTCTTGAGCACTTGAAATGTGGCTGGTGCCACTGAGGGACTGAATTTTTAATTTCATTTGATTTTTATAAAAAACTGTAAATAGCCACATGTGGTTGCTGGCTACTGCACTGGACTCATGGTGTCCTGGAGGCTGGACGTGAGGAGGTCTGGCAGCCTTGGCTACTTTGAGATCTCTGATGAAGTGAGTGCACCATGTGGGTTGTAGCCAAACAGACCAGTCAGCCACTGCTCAGGGTGTTGTGTGTGCAACACGAGAGGAATTGAGAGCAAGGAGCAGACAAGGGGCTGTGGAGTGCGGCACCGGCCCAGGCCGACAGGGCTTCTGGCTGTATCTGAATGGGGTGGGCACCACTCCAGGCTTGGGTGGAGTCTGGCTGAGGGGCTACCACTGACGGTCTTTGCTCTCTTGGGCCCCAGTGTGACTGTCAGGGCCTGTGGGAACTGGAGCACGTGCCTGGTCCTGGCAACTGGATTGGCTGGCCAACATTTTCTGGTCATTCCCAGCACAGATATATGTACCCAGTCATGTTACTGGATAGTTCCATAAAAGGAGCCATCACCTCCTAAATGATGGCTTATGAACCTAAGTGCATAAAATGAATCTGCACAAAATGAAACCTAGCTTAGTTTCTCCATAATCCATCTCATTTAGGGAGTAGAGAGGGTGCCCCCCTACTGCCTGCTACCAGTGAGTTCCTGCAACATCTGTGCTATGCACTAGTATTTCACCAGATGAGCAATGAAGGGGACTCTTTTCATGGCAAATAGTCTTGAAAATGCCCAAGAATGCATGCAGAGACCCCAGTTAAGCCTCCTATAATTTATTCAAGGAGTTAAACTATAAGCCTATTTCAGTTTTTATATATATATATATATATATTTTTTTTTTTTTTGTAGAGACAGAGTCTCACTTTATCGCCCTGGGTAGAGTGCTGTGGCGTCATGCTCACAGCAACCTCCAGCTCTTGGGCTTAGGTGATTCTCTTGCCTCAGCCTCCCGAATAGCTGGGACTATAGGCGCCTGGCTATTTTTTTGTTTTGCAGTTCGGCCAAGGCTGGGCTTGAACCCGCCACCTTCACTATATGGGGCTGGTGTCGCTGAGCCACAGGAGCCGCCCAGTTTATATATATTTTTTAACCTTAAGTAAATTCATCCTTTCTTCTCTGTGTGTTCTGGTCACATGAGTAATATCCAAATATGGTTATAATGAGAGAGGATACCCGAGAAGGGTGAGGTCTAGGAGAACAGGTCTTCTCAAGGAGACCACAAGGATACACCTGCAGGGTCCTCTCCATGGGGACTCAGCTCTTAGGGATTTGTAAACTTAATTTCCTAGAACTTGGAAATTTCCAAGTTCTGTGAAATCCTTTAGTGCTATAGGGGTTGGAATAGCATCTCCCGCTTGATTCAAACTGGCCAATGAGAAGGGTAACTATGGGTTGAAACTTTTTGACTGTTGATAAAAGGGAAAGACCAAGCCAGTTGGGGAGCACAGCCATTTGGAATTCTTCTATGCCATAAGCTCCCGTCCGGTGAATAAAACCCTTCCTCTTTTTTTTTTTTTTTTCCACTTTATCGCCCTTGTAGAGTGCCGTCGCGTCACACAGCTCACAACAACCTCCAACTCCTGGGCTTAGGTGATTCTCTTGCCTCAGCCTCCCAAGTAGCTGGGACTACAGGCACCTGCTACAACACCAGGCTATTTTTCTGTTTTGCAGCTTGGCCAAGGCCAGGTTTGAACCTGGCACCTTCGGTATATGGGGCCAGTGCCCTACTCAATGAGCCACAGGCGCCGCCCAAGCCCTTTCTCTTCTAAACGTGGTGTTTGGGTGCTCTTTCTCTCCATTGGGCCTCATCTTCCTGCAACAATAGATCCTGGATAAATCTGGAGACAGGCATTTTCTTCCCTGAAGGGGAAGGCAATATTCTATCTTCTAAGGTGACTTTATGAATTTTTTTAGAGTTTAATTTTTCTTTAGTCTTTACGAAATTTTTTTTTTTTAAATGGTGCACAAAAAGCTGCCAAATTGTTTTTTACTCCAACATTTATTCCCCTGTTCCCACCTATTTGTGATGCCTCCTTTAACACGTTGCGTGATTCCCAGGACACGGGCTGGTACAGGCCCAGGTTTTGTTCCACTTCCCCATCTCTGCCATTTTAACCTTGATGCTCTCGAAATTCTTCAAAGCTGTTCTTGTACATTTTCCTTCTCAGATAAATACCAGAATCAGTTTGACAAGTTTAAACTAAAAATCTTTTTTGTAATCTGATTGGACATGTTGTATTTTATCTTTTAATTTCAAAATATAGCGGGGTACAAATGTTTTTGTCATGTGGGTCACTTTTGTAATGCTTGAGTCAGGGCTGTAAGTGTGCCCCTCACCCCACTAGTGTTCATTGTGGGGCAAAAACCTTCTACCTAAGGGTTTTTGCCCCTCCTCTCCTCTACCCACCCCTCCTTGATTTCAAGGACTTTTACTTCTCTGTGCACATGTGTGCCCTTTGGTTAGTTCTAATTTGTTGGAGAGTATGTGTGGTGTTCACTTTACCATTCTTGAGACACTTTACTGAGCATAAGGCTCAGTTCCATCCAAATTAATTTACCCTTTTCATGGCTGAGTAGCACTTCATGGTATACATATTCCACATTTTGTTAAACCACTCATGGATTGATGGGAACTTAAATTGATTCCGTATCTTTGCAATTTTGAATTGTGCTGTGATAAACATTGGAGCAAGTGGAAAGAACTTATGCCTAAGACCCCAAAGGCAACTACAACAAAACAATAATAAATAAATGGGAAGTGGAATTCTGGGAAGATGGCTGACTAGTAGCAACCCTCAGCTACTAGTCAGCAGGGGCTCCTGACCAGAGGAAGAAAAACTAGACAGTATCAGACTCTATGAAGCCAAAGGTAGAGAGATGAGCCAAGAAAGAAGTTCAGCAAGCTGTGACTCCAAGGAAGAGCATTCAAGAAAACAAATTACAGGTACAAAGCCTATCAACTAGATGATGGAACCTCTCCCACAAGTAGGAGGCCTGTGGCTGGCTCTCTGCGAGTAAGCAGGGAACAAAAGACCTCTCATTTCACCGGAGAGAGCTGCTAAACACCAGGTCTCTTTCTCCAGGGAGGTCCCACTTATGAACACAGACACCACCCTGCTGGGCATAAAATTGAACAGATATTTTCCCCTAAAATTCCAACTCCTAGTCCACCATTCCTGCCTCCCATGGTGGTCTGAAGTTCTGCCCCCTGCAGAGTGCAGAGTGTTTGGTCTTTTCCTGAGAGATCTGGGCAAAGTGTGTACCCTTGAACATCAGGATAGAATCTGTGACTAGTGTGGAAAGAAGAGGGAATGGGAAGGAAGAGACACTTGGTGGGATGAGGAGCACTCCTCTGGTTATGACTTTGCCTGGCCAGTGGTGGTGCTGGTGGGAGGGGATGCAGAAGGGCAGGTTGTGGTCTCCTGACTCCACCTGGGCTAGTGAGCAGAGAAGTAGACACCTTTGAGGGGTTGCCTTTGGCCAACCTAAGCAGAAACAGAAAAGTAAAATCTCTAATGTTGTCCACCAGAAACAATAAAGGAGAAATAACAACAGAGACTTCAGAAATTCAAAAAAATTCCTCAATGATTACTACAAAAAATCTATTCCCAGAAATATGAAAATCTGAAAGAAATGGACCAATACCTGGAAGCACTCCGTCTTCCTAGACTCAACCACAAAGAATTAGCAATCTTGAATAGACCTGCATCAATCACTAACTTAGCATCAACAATACAAAATCTCCCAAAAAAGAAAAGTCCAGGAGCAGATGGCTTCACATCTGAATTCTATTAAACCTTTAAAGAGCAACTAGTACCTATATTATACAACCTTTTCCAAAGCATAGAAAAAGAAGGAATACTTCCCAACACATTCTATGAAGCAAATATCATCCTGATCCCCAAACCAGGAAAGGACTCAACAAAGGAAAAAAAATTATAGACCAATATCATTAATGAATATTGATGCAAAAATATTCAATGAGATCCTAGCAAACAGAATTCCACAGCACATCAAAAAAATTGTATACCATGATCAAGTTGGTTTAATTCCAGTTGGTTGGTTGATTCAACATACACAGGGTTGGTTCAACATACACAAATCTATAAATATAATACATCACATCAATAAAATAAAAAACAAAGACCATATGATTTGCTCAATTGATGCAGAAAAAGCTTTTGATAATATTCAACATCTTTTCATGATCATTTAGGAAAATAGTCATAGAAGGGACATTTCTTAAACTGATAGAGGGCATCTATAGCAAACCCACAGCCAATATCATATTGAATGTAAAACTGAAAACATTTCCACTCACATCAGGAACTAGGCAAGGATGCCCATTGTCCCCAGTGCTATTCAACATAGTAATAGAAGTCTTAGCCATCACAATCAGGCAAGAGATGGCAATCAAGGGTATCCAAATAAGGTCAGAGGAGATCAAACTCTTGCTCTTCACTGATGATATGATCCTATACCTGGAAACTCCCAAGGACTCAACTACAAAACTCTTAGAAGTGATCAAGGAATACAGCAGTGTCTCAGGTTACAAAATCAATACTTACAAATCAGTAGCTTTTATATATACCAACAATAGTCAAGCTGAAAAAACAGTCAAGGGCTCCATTCCTTTCACAATAGTAACAAAGAAGATGAAATATCTGGGAATTTACCTAACAAAGAACGTGAAAGAGCTCTGTAGAGAACTATGAAACTCTGAGAAAAGAAATAGCTGAAGATGTTTAACAAATGGAAAAACATACCATGCTCATGGCTGGGAAGAATCAACATTGTTAAAATGTCCATAATAACCAAAGCAATGTACAGATTTAATGCAATCCCTATTAAAGCACCATTGTTATACTTCAAAGAGCTTTAAAAAATAGTGCTTCATTTTATATGGAATCAGAAAAACCTCAAATAGCCAACACATTACTTAGAAATAAAAACAAATGGGGAGGTATCATGTTACCAGACTTCAGGCTATACACTATAAATCTATAGTGATCAAAACAGCTTGGCACTGGCACAAAAACAGAGAGGTAGATTTATGGAACAGAATAGAGAACTAAGAGATGAAGCATCTCAGAATACAAAAACCAATCATTTGATTGTCAGTTGATCTTTGATAAGCTTATCAAAAACTTTCAGTAGGGGAAAGACTACCTATTTTACAAATGGTGATGGGTGAACTGGCTGGCAACCTGTAGAAGACTGAAACTGGACTCCCACCTTTCACATTAACAAAAATTGATTCTCACTGGATAAAAGATTTAAACTTAAGACATCAAACTATAAAAATACTAGAAGAGAGTGCATGAAAAACACTTGAAGAAATTGGCCTGGGAGAATGTTTTATGAGGAGGACCCCTTCCCCCTAGGCAATGGAAGCAACACCAAAAATACATTACTGGGATCTGATCAAACTAAAAAGCTCTGCACAGCCAAGAGCACAGTAAGTAAAGCAAACAGACAACCTTCAAAATGGGAGAAGATTTTTCCAGGTTATGTTTCCAACAAAGGTCTGATAACTAGAATTTACAGAGAACTCAAACTAGTCAATAAGACAAGAACATATAGCTCCATTTCTATGTGGGCAAGAGACTTGAACAGAACCTTCTCTGATGAAGACAGGTGCACGGCCTACAAACACATGAGAAAATGCTCATCATCCTTATCAGAGAAATGCAAATCAAAAACACTTTGAGATATCACCTAACTCCAGTAAGATTAGCTCACATCACAAAATCCCAAAACTACAGATGTTGGTGTGGATGCAAAGATAAGGGAATGCTTCTACACTGCTGGTGAGAATGCAAGCTAATACAAACTTTTTGGAAAGAAGTTTGGAGACTACTCAAGGAACTAAAAGTAGACCTACTGTGTGATCCTGCAATTCCTCTACTAGGTATGATCAAAATCAGATGATCAAAAATCATTTTACAACAAAGACATTTGCAGCAGAATGTTTATTGCAGCCCAATTCATAATTGCCAAGACATGGAGACAGCCCAGGTGCCCAACGACCCATGCATGGATTAACAAATTGTGGTATATGTACACCATGGAATACTATGTAGCCATAAAAAGGTGGAGACTTCACATCTTTTATGTTTACCTGGATGGAGCTGGAACATATTGTTCTTAGTAAAGTATCTCAAGAATGGAAAAAAAAGTATCCAGTGTACTCAATACTACTATGAAATCAATGTATAATCACCTACACATTCATACAAATGGTAAAACATGACTATAGTCCATAAAGTAGAAGGGAGGAGGAAAGAGAGGAGGGGATGGGGGAGGCAGGAGGAGGGATGGTATTTGAGGGGCTGTCACCTAATGTGTGTGATGCAATTGTACATTTCAAAACTATTAAGAAAAGAGTATAATTGTGATGGATGTGTTAATCAGTTTGATGTAAACATTTCACATTGTATATCAAATCAGTACACTGAATCCCATAAATGCATCAGTGTACAGTTATGATTTAATAAAAACAATAAATAAATGAGATGATTAAATTAAAAGCATTTGTACAGCTAAGGAAATAATTATCAGAGCAAAGAGACAACCTACAGAATAGGAGAAAATATTCACAAACTATGCATCTGATGGAGGGCTAATGTCTAGAATCCATAAATAACTCAAATAAATCAGCAAGAAAACAACAACCCTAATAAAAAAGTGGACAAAAACCACTCTCTGACCGTGCCTAGCATCTGAGGCCTCTGGTTCTTCTGTATCCACAACCCTGACTTACAGACTAGAGAGGGGGGCAGAGGCTGAACAAAGTTTACCTGGGTTCGTGGCTTCCACCACCCTCAGCTGTGCCCACCCCTGACACCCCAGCTCTTCCTTCCACACAGCCCAACGGTCACTACTGTGGGCGTAAGTGTGGGAACAAGACCTATCAGGGCCAAAGCCACTGAAGAAAATTCTGTCCCTTAAACCAAGCACATCCCATAGATCCAGAAATAAGGCCAGTGACACCAACATACCTGCTGGGCTTGCTGGTGGCTCTGGCTCCCTCAGCTGGAACCCACATGCAGCCTCTCAGGCCTTGACAGGCCACACAGGATGTGGGCTTATCTCTAGTTCTCAGGCAGGGCGCAGCTTTCCTCATGGTCGCCAAGACTCACCGCCGTGCAGAGTGAAGATGCTGAGCAGCAAGGCCTGCAGCGTCCTGGGTCCGCTCCTGCTCTGGCTGCCTTGAAGACCAGCATGCTGCAACAGGCCCCCTCTGCATGGTGTAAGAGTGAGCAGTCAGATGAGCAGTTTCACCTGCGTGGCTGCAGGTGGTCAGCCTGGGCTGGTCCTCAGTGCTCGCCATTCCTCTCTGCACTCACACCTCCCTTTCTGTTGCTGGTCAGTGCCCACTGATAACTGTCTCCTCGTGAATTGATTTCCTCCCCTCCACTACCTGCCTCCTTCTCTCCCTTTACCCTCATCAAGGAAACATAGTGTTTTCTCAGTCTAATACAAGTTTTTCTCTCACATCTACCCAAAACCTGGCATTCTCAATTCCACAATAGAACTAAAAATACCCTTCATCTTAGACCCACAGAACTCAATTGCTTAAAAGGAAACAGTTGTCATGGGTCTCTTTGCAAAACTGCATTCATCATCAAAGTTAAGACTTGGAGAAAATGTAAAAATAGCTGATGTTAGAAAATGTGCAGGGGAGATTGGGGGAGTTGGGGAAGGAAGGAGCCAAAACTGGATGGAAATGGCCATGAAGAGTATTTTGTCTTCTTTCTGCTAATGATGAAGCCATCCTAGAATTATACTCATTACTCCGCTCCATCCTGCGCGCTTTGAGTTCTTAATGCATCCTCAGAAGCATTTTCAGGCATGAAACTCTCCAGACATCTAACTTGTCTTTCCGGGAAAAAAGATAAACACAACTCCACATAACCTCATACATGAAGGAGAAGCATAACAAGATTTTTTTTTCGAAATGTGATGATTATAAATTTTTAATTTAGGGTCCTAAGGGTTTCATGAAAATTAAGAAAACATCACCTCCAGGAAGAATAAAAATAGGAGTACAGAATATGCAAATACTCTAAGGACAAACTGGGGTTTCCAAAATAGTAAGTGTAAAAACATTCATGATTTAGAAGAGATGTAAAATGCGAGCTGAAGGGATGGCAAATGTCTGATGTTCCCACACTGCCAGTGGGACAGACTCACTGCCTGGAGTAAAACAGAATGTGCCTTCCAAAACTTCCCCACAGCACTTCCGTTTCAACTTGGACCCTTTGGGTCATTGATTGAGTCAACAGGATCCATGCCTGTCTTGTGCCATTTTATGCTGCTATTATAGAATTCCACAGACGGGGTAATTTAACACAAATAGCTTACTTGGCTCTCAGTTCTGGTGCTAAAGTGTCCAAGACCAAGGGGGTGGCATCTGGTTAGGATCACCTCAGGGCAGAAGGCATCACATGGAGCGAGAATGTGAGAGAAAACCAGCACTTACTCCCCTGCTAACTCACCCACTCCCACAGTAATGAAGTTAATCATTGGCCCTCGTGACCCAGTCACCTCTTAATGGCCTCACTGCTCAGAATTGTTACAAAGAGAATTAAGCAAATGTGAGAAAAGGACAATCCAGTCCGTGTTTGTGGCAGTCTCTCGCAGGGCCCCACGGAGCCCTAACACTGCCCTGAGCATACTGGGAGTCACTTCTAGTGGAAAGCAGGTTCTATTCTCTCTCCCTGGACCCACTGCCCTATAGGAAGCCACAGGTGTCAGGCCTGGAGACACCGTGTGGCTAGAGGCAGAGGGTGCACAGGGGGTGGATGTGAAGGGTGCCTGGGCTCTGGGGACCCTCAGATAAGGTTTGACTAACTCGTCCTAAATCTGAAGTTAATCTTGAGTAACCTAAGAGTTCTGGTGAGGGGAGGAGGGGGCGAAGGGGAGGAGAAAAGAAAGGAAGGACAGTGGGAGGGGCTTTGGGAAGAGCTCTCTGGTCCACCCACCTCTCCTTTCACACTGCCCCTCTCTCTGCCCAGGTGAGGTCCCACACTTTCCCTGATGAAAGCACTCAGACACTGCAATGTCATTACCTGTTTTCTGACTGTCTCCCCAAGTGACATGCTCAGCTGCAGCTAGCAGAGGAACAGCAGTCCTGGGCCATCACTCCCACCCAGACCCCGCACCCCATTCACAGCTGGCACTCCAAGGAACCCTCCTCCTCTTCAGCCCACCCTCCCCTGCCTCCTCCACAGTTTTGGAAAAAGCAAATGTCTCTTTTAAGGTGCATTTATTTTAGCTGCTATTTTTACTATGGGAAAATTCTGCTTTTCATTTTTTATGACCATATGTTTTTCAAATTAACCTGGCCCAGCAGGTTTTTTGTATTATTTAGAAACTAAAAGCATGCTAATTGTACCAAACGGTAAGTTCATATAATTAGTAAAGGTCCTCAGTCTGGCTGTGAATGCACCTGGGAGATGGGATTCAGTTGTAGGCTGCTGGGGAACATGACGTCCTGTGGTCTCTGCTTTGTCTCTGAGAGCATTTCAGACTTTGCTGGGCTTTTGGAAGGACTGAGAAGGGCCACAGAGTCTAGAGTCACCTTAAAGGCTAACGCTGCTGCCCTGCTGCTGGAGGGGACTCTGAGCAGAGTTGCTCCTGTCCACACAAGGACCCCAAGTAAAAGTGCTCTTTGTACTTCTAGAAAACTACTAGTATAAATGCACTTGATAGTTGGCAAAAACCACTGAACAATATGTTATAATAATGAGAAAACCCCAAACCTGGTGTCTTAGTTTGCTCCAGCCGCCAGGACAAAATACTACACAGAGATTGGGCGGATAAAACAACAAATTTATTCTCTCCGAGTTCTGGAAGCTGAAGTGAGGCCTCCCTCATTAGCTGTGGATGGCGCAGCTCCATGGAAAGGGGAACCACCTGCGCACAGCGCCGACCGATGACGGATGAACGAAGCGTGGGGTGCCCACTCCGTGCACTGTTGTTCATTCACAAGAACCGGCGAGGTTCTGACCCATGCTAAAAAATTATGGCAGGTGAAATGAGCCAGACACAAAGGACAAATAATGTAGGATCCCACACAGGAAATACCTAGATTAGGAAAATTCACAGAGACAGAAAGGAGCCGGCCAAGGGCGGCAGGAGGGTGGAGGGAGGCCTTTCTCACTCCCCACGGATCCCAGGGAGCAGCCCGTGGGGACAAACAGAACTTCAAAGTCACCTGGGGGAATTCACACCTAGGGGGCAGTCTCCAGGCCCCACACAGGGTGGCCGGTTTCCACACATTTCTTTGAGTCAACGTGCTCCACTGAGGCCTGTTTGGTGGGCGTCTGCAGTCTTATCTGTTTACAACTGATAAGGAGAAAAGAGGACTTCCCTGGGGGCTTCCCCCACCCCAGCTGGGTCTCCAGGGTGGCAAACACAGCAGTTTCTCTGCAGTGAAATGCAAAATGCTTTTTATAAGACCTTTGAGTCGACCAGACAACTTAGGACCACAAAGCTTGTGTGGAGAGCAAGTGACCAGGTGGTGAGAAAAGGCTGTCGGCAGCTTTATCATCGGCCATCAGCCCTCCCCTCCCACAGAGTCAATTTAGAGCTTAAGCAAACAGCAGAGACAGGACGTCCCACTGCTGTTTCTTGTCCCTCGATCTTGTCTTGCTGGTAAGACTATTTTTTGACTTTTTATACAAGTTTCCACCTACAAAATGCAGATTTTCAAAATTTTATTCAACATATGAAATGTCATGACATTTGGGACTTTCTTTTAAAAGTAGAGGAGGAAATTAAACAAGGGAAAATTGGCAACAGTTGATAATCATTGAACCTGAGTTTATGGGATCAATTCTCCCAACTTTTGTGTGTGTTTAAGAATGTACTTTATGCAAAATGTAATAAAATAAACTGGGGGGGGAATCAGATTTTATAGACCACTTTTATGACTTCAATATTATTATTATTATTTTTATATTTCTTGTGGGTTTTTTTGTTTGTTTAGCTTTTCACAAATACATTCCAATTTAATTTTTTATACAGCTTGAAACTGAGGGTTACAATGTATACATTTGAAAAGAAAGACTTCAATATTATTAGAAGGATTTGGTTTCAGTATCATTCTGTAAAATGAACGGTTTCAAAATTTATTTATGCAAAGGAATACAACCCTCTTATTATATATATGGTTTTATTTTAGTATACAACCCATTTAGGGCCTATGGAAGTTTCTATTGATTGAAAGTCATAAAGTATACTTAACTTTTACATATAATTAAATTATTCAATTAACCAGTAATAACCACTGAGTTGACGAGTAGTTAAACTGGCTCCTCTTAATAGATGTTGATGAAGGCTTGAGGTGGCCTCCTGGGCCCTGGTTGCCCAACCTTGTCCTGGCAGCCTACAGGCCCCACCAATTCCCTAGTAGTTTATTAAACAGTTTCTTTAATAAACCTCTTCTGTAAAGGTGTAAGAAGTTAAATTGGTATAAAAAACTATTTTAACCTTGGAGGAAGAATTCTATTTTCAGGAATGAGTTTTTATGTTAAAAATCACAGAATAATTTGCAAAAGAGTTGCAATGTGTCCCCTTGAGAGGTGATGAAGGGGCCCTAGTCACTAATTTGGCAAGTAAGAAATAGAGTTAGAAGGTGCTAAAAGAGGCCCCCAAATCACTCCCTCCTTGGGGTTTGTGTAGATTCCTGGGATGGTGGCATCATGCCTCTCTGCTTTAGCTCCACAAGCTCCAGGTACTCACCCTGTGAGTATCTCATCATAATATCTGTGCATTTCATGTTTTATAAAATCTAACAACTAAGGGACTTAACATTCTCTAAGCCTTGGTTAGCGCCAAGAGTCCAGTGTGCTGAGCACAGAGAAGACACTGGATCTATGAAAGTGAGGGTGCCCCTCTGAAAGCCAGGGTGGAAATGTCATTTTTGTTGTTGTTGTTGCAGTTCGGCCGGGGCCAGGTTTGAACCCACCACTCTCGGTATATGGGGCCGGCACCCTACTCGCTGAGCCACAGGCTCCGCTGGAAATGTCATTTTTTATCCTGTTCATGGCTGCTAGTTGTACCTTACACAGCTGGGCCCCTGGTCTTCTCCCCTTATAAGGAATATGCAATATAACATCTCTATTTTCCTATGAAAGGTTTTTGTTCACGTTGGGGTTTTAATTTTTTTTGGAAGGAAAAGTCTTGTTGCCTTGGACACCAATGCTTTTCTTTTACATCAGGTATTGGCCACCCCTGCTGCTGTCAGCACTGTAAATACTGCCCCAGAGAGGGTCAGCCAAGTCTCCACCCCACTGAGGGGATAGTCCTTCCCTATGGGCCCCACCGGTCACTGCAGGTCCTCCCCTAAGGGACTGCAGAACTGATCTCACGTTTCTCCTGGCCCAGGCAGTGAAGGAACAGACTCAGTGTTCTGTGCTTATCCACTCTGTGCCCTGATGCAGTTATCCTGGGGCCTGGAGCAAAGACACCGTCAAATGCAGAAACTTTTCAGACTCAACTTCCTTGGAAATCCATCTTCTGTGTGTTGATGAGCAAGGAGACTTACTAACTGGACGTGTCAGAGGAAAATGACCCAAAGGTACCACCTCAGGTAAGGAGAGAGGGCATCTGTATTGTGGAGCCAAGAACAGGGCTTAAAAGCCTCAGAATAAATTGCAATGCCCGCATGGCTGTCCCTCTCATTAAAGGAAGCTTATGCCTTCTGTCTCAAAATCTTTATAGCTATTTTATATAATTATCATATATTTATAGATAAGGATTGCATTATGTATCTTTATATATGTGAATTTCTGCTTATACTTTACTTGATATTTTAAACTTAAATGATTTTCTTTAAATATTCTAGGCTTCTGTTTATGGTCAGTTTGGCATTACAGATCATCCATTTGGGAAACAGTAAGAAGCATTTTATTCATAGTCTCAGTTTTTATTGCATAAAATATTTCTCAATCATTATCAGTCTTATAATTTTGGATACTTTTAAAAGGCTACCCAAAAGAGAGACAGACAGGTGGGAGTGAAGAACTCACCAATATTGCTGCTCAGAAGCACCAACAGACTACCCTCAGCTGGACCCTGAATAATTTGAGCGAGGTGAACCGGAGCGCTGGCCGCTGGGGATCACAGGACGCGCTTCCCTACTCCCCGGCTTCCGGAGAGCGTAAGTCGCAGCGCCACCCATGAAACTTTTGCTATCGTCTATGTCCGCGGACTCTGAATTTAAGATCTGGGAACAACACGGAATATAGTAAGGATGAAATGGGGAACCTAACGGAGAGCATTTTGTCATCTCCAAATGATGATATACTATAAATTAAAAAATATTTCTTAGTGAGTCTACTCTTTAAAAAGTGTTACTATTGCATTGCTAAAACGTGCTTTTGCTCCTAAATAGCTATTTTGCTGGAGATTAGAGAATTGCGATTTAAATTTGTTTAAAACAACTTTCTCAAACCAGCTAACAGCGAGCATCCTCGTTTGCCTTGGGCAGACCAGGAGGCCGCGTCACACCCGTGGGTGGTCGCCCCGCAGGCGGGTCTTTACTCGAAGTCCAGGGAAGCGGGGGCCAGCCTTTAACATGTGAAAGGAAAGGAGAAAAGAGCCTTGGCAGTTTGTTTAAAACCCAACCCCCTAAACTAACAAACAGGGTTTCCCCGGGCAAACACACTTAGCAGGGAGCTGGTTTTACTGCCTTCCCGGCGGTCAGGTTCAGCGCTGTCCCTGTGGGATGCGCCCGAGGGCCTGTGCGGGGCGCAGAGCTGACCCGGGCCACCCCACAGATGCGCCCCCGCGGCCGCGCTGCTGCCGGAACGGAGGCACCTGCGTGCTGGGCAGCTTCTGCGTGTGCCCCGTCCACTTCACCGGTCGCTACTGCGAGCACGACCAGCGGCACAGGTGGGCACAGGTGCGCGCGGACCGGGCGGGGGCCGTAATGTGGGGGGACGAAGGGCGGGAGTGCCGCGGGGGGCCCCGGGGGGGCTGCGCGCACGGCCACCCTGACGCCGGTGCCGCCTCCGCAGCGAATGCGGCGCCCTGGAGCACGGAGCCTGGACCTTCCGCGGCTGCCGCCTGTGCAGGTGCGTCTTCGGGGCGCTGCACTGCCTCCCGCGCCAGACGCTCGGCAGCTGCGGTAAGAGGGCGCGGCACCTCAGCACTCGCGCAGTCCCGCCTCTATTGTGGTTCCTCTAGCGTGCAGACCCGTAGAGCAGAATCTTCCTGTGCCGATCGGTTCGTCATTCAAGAAAGTCACGTTCATTGCGAATCTCATAGCTAATTGCATTTTGCTGCGAAGTTTCTCCTATTCCGATCACTGGGTGTAAACCGGGTGTCCGTTTAAACGAACGGCGTCCTCGTCCTTTACAGTGAGCAGAATTTCAGGCGCTGACCAGCTGGTGAGCAGATGCGAATCTCCGCAAATCTCTAGTGATTTCCCTACCAGGAGGGGCACCGGCCTCAGCTCTGCTGGGCTGGGCGGGGGCGTCCTTCAGGGTCAGCTGTGGAAGATGACAGATTGCAGGGAAGCGCTGCGTCTCGGTCCCACACCCTGCACCTCCCTTGGCTCCCGCAGGCAGAGCCTTTCAGCCTCAGCCCAGCCACTGCCCCTTCCGGCCCTGCGCTGTGCCTCTAAGTCCTTCTCCTTCCCTTCCCCTCCCCCTCCCCCCGCCCCTTAAGGCCACCCTAGGCGCTGCGGGTGTCGCAGGGGATGGTCAATGGTGGCACAGGCCTGCAAGCCCACATCCACTCGTCCTTCTCCAGCGGCCCTGCCCAGATTGCAGCCCCAGGAGCAAAACCTTCCCGCCCTCCGCATTTGACTTCTGCCTCCGCCCTCTGGCTCCTGGTGCGTCTGGATGGAAGCACTTATTGAATGGTGGCTCTGAACCGGCTTCCCGCCCGCCTCCCTTCTCCTCAGCTTCTGTGTACAGCACCAGCTGGAGATTGTACCCCCTCTCCGCACACAGGCCACATTCCCCCAAAGCTCTCCCTCCGCCCCCGTACTCTCTGTTTGTTGGGCTTCTGCCTCTGGTTGACCAGCTGCTCCTTCTAGGCCTCAGCAAGGAGGCCCCAGATTTCCTGGACAGACAGCAGAATTGCAGGGAGTGCTTGTGAAGTCATCACAGGTGTTGGGGGTCCCCCAGTGAGAAGGTCACCCCTCCAGAGGCCCCCCCAGTGAGAATGTTGGGTCATTTCTAGTCTCCTATGCAGGGGCAGCTTGGGTTCCAGGATATCTGATCCCAGTTCAGCATCCTTGGAAACATCCAGGGCTGGGACTGCTCCCCACCAAGGAGATGGGTTCATCAAAGCTGGACAGAATAATGCAGGTATCTTTCAGAGTAACTCCTCAGGGGCAGAAGGACAGTAATGCCTTTGTGCCCTCTGACCTATTGACTCTGCCTCAGGGTGGGTTACAGGTGGCACTGGTAGGGGCTGTGTTGACAGTGGCTGTGAGGACCTGAGGGTGAGGACAGCGTCCATGCGTGAGCTCTGCTGTGTTTCAGGCACTCATTGACCATCACATTTAACTCTCCTACCAGCTGTGACATGGCTATTACCCCTTTATAGCTGAGAAAACAGGTTCAGAGAGTTAACGCCTACAGATAGCACACTGGGCCTGACCCTTAATTGCTGTATCATTCCCCTACTCTCCCTATAAAAATAATTATCACTATGAAAAGAATGAAGATATCTTTGATAGTGTTATTTAGAATGTGAAAGATGTGGTCACATTGTAAACCCAACAGCACAGTCACAGGTAAGTAAATGTTTTCAATCCTTTAATGGGATATTACCATGCTTTTGAAGAGTATATAGAAGACAGATTGGAAAACTGTATTTGCAGTATGATTGTAATAAGGTGAAAAGACAGATATGGGCAAGAGGAGTTGCAAATACATACCATACTAGAAAAGCATGGCCCTCAGCTCTGCACAGACTCTCCTTGCTCTCATGGATACTCTGAGGGTCCAAGAATGAAAATTTTCCAGATAACAGGACCTTTGTTCAGTCCTGACCCAGCTCAGGATGGTGGGGTATGTGCAGCGTCGAGGCTACATGAGGCCTTCTGGATCCTTGAGTTCAGCCTTTTGACTGAATCCAAGTTTTGCAAAACAAATCCTTTTAATAAAGGGATTTCTTTTGTCAAGTTTGGATTTGATTAAAGGACTGCTCTTTTGATCTGGAGGGCCACATGTGGCCTTGAGGCTGCAGATTCCCCAGCCCTGGAAGGACCAGCTCTTTGTGACCCCAAAGGTTCAAGTGTATATTTTCCCTGGCATCAAGAGCTGATTTAATACTCTAGAATTTAGGGTCTGTGTAATGACACAGGGAATAGCAAACTCCGGTATCTTCAGAGATAAGCAGGTAATATAAACGAGAGATTGGTTCAGGTCAAGGCTCACCTCACTGCTGCAAACTCAATTTTTTAAAATGCCTTTGTGGCAAAACCAACTAACAAACCAGGCAGCAGACATCTATGGACCAGTGGAATGATGCCATTGGAATGACCCTCACCGGTTCCAGTACTAGCTGCTCCGAGCCTGTAAGTTTGCACCCCACGTCCAGCCTCCGCATGAAAAATGCCATTTGAGGAGGTTAAGCTCCTCAGGTGTTACCGAAACCATCTGGCTCCCAGGGACATCCTGAAGGCTGGGTTTGTCCCTCACATTGAAACATGATGTTATCCTCACCCAGGTTGGTTGCCGGTTTTGTTTTAAATCTTCCACTCTATCAGTAAAAAATAATTTGTACATGTTCCTCATTCAGCAGTGGAGATGCACTTGCCAAGCTGAGCAGATACAAGCTTGATTTCACTTATATTTTCCGTTACTTGTAGACAGGACTAATGTCCAGGACAAAGATCTCTGCTATAGCTAAGTCTAAAACAGTGATTCTCAACCTTCCTAATACCGCAATGTATGTTCATTGTTAAAAAGGAGTCTCCACCCACAGGTTGAGAACCACTGGTCTAAAAAAAGGCCTTTTGATTAATATATAATAAAAGTACTTAGAGCACAGTAAGTCATCTATCACTTGCAGAGTTTCCTTTTTGGTGCAAGTTATAATAATGACAGACAACAAAATCATCATTTTGTAGATTTTAACAAGCACTTTAAATTTTTTTTTTTTTTTTTTGAGACAGTCTCACTCTGTCACCCTGGGTAGAGTGCTATGGCATCATCTTAGCTCACAGTAACCTCAGTCTCTAGGGCTCAAGTGATCCTCTTGCCTCAGCCTCCAGAGTGGCTGGGACTATAGGCACCTGCCAAGCAGCCCAGGTATACTTTCTATTTTTAGTAGAGACAGAGTCTTGCTCTTGCTCAGGTTGGTCTTGAATTTGAATTTTTAAGCTTAAGCAATACACCCTACATGGCTTCCCAGAGTGCTAGGATTACAGGTGTAAGCCGCTGCTCCCGGCCTAGCACCTTAAACATTAATGTCTTATTTTTATGTTTTTCTATAAATATATAGAAGAAATTCTAATATTTTCTAAGTTCAAAAGAGAATGTTGTGCCTCTGGGAAGCACACCCACAGTGCTCACAGTCCTAGCATGAAGGGCTAACTCAGCCTAACCAAAGTCATGAAATGGACTTTAGGTTTATAGATGAGAAATGACTGCCAAGAGGCCTGAATCCTTTCCTGTGGGCAGCCTGTTTCCTTCTCCAAGAGAAGGTCAACCTGGACCCAGCACGGCTGACCTGAATAGCTGCTTCTCATGCTGTATGCACCTGCCTTAGCATCGGCTTCTCTGGAGCCTCATCTGGGCCCAGATGTTAGGGCTCCTGTCTGGGGGTTCTGGCTTCCTAGAATAATCCTCGGTCTCAAAGCAGGGTTTTGTGGGGAGGTGGCACCAGTCCTGGAGTGAGCCTGACTTCAGTCCCATCGTCTAACTGACCCCATCACAGCCCACCTGTGAATTGCATGGTCCTTGCTGCAGGTGCTTATCTGCATCATTTGTTTTGTTTTGTTTTGTTTTTGAGACAGAGTCTCACTATGTTGCCCTCAGTAGAGTGCAGTGGTGTCACAGCTCACAGCAACCTCAGACTCGTGGGCTTAAGCAGTTCTCCTGCCTCAGCCTCCCAAATAGCTGGGACTACAGGCACCCGCACAATGCCCAGCTACTTTTTGGTCGTAGTTGTCATTGTTGTTTGGCAGGCCTGGGGTGGGTCTGAACCCGTCAACTCTGAAGTGGCTGGTACCCTAGCCGCTGAGCTACTTGCGCTTATCTGCCTCATTACTTGTTAATTTCCAGTTTCATACTCACACCAGGTTCCTAAATTCAGAGCATCTCCTGGGGTGTTGTGGAAGGCAGGGCCAGCGTGTCTGGGAGAAAGGCCAGGCTGGTCCTTCCTTTCTTATCTGCCTGCTGCCCTGCCACCCTGACCCATCCAGGCCAGGCCGGCATGTGCTGGTGGGAATGCTATCTTAGGAATGCTACATGCAGCCAGCGACCCTGCCTATAGAGCTGTAGCTGCATGTGACAGTCACCAGCAGGGACTTAATCAAGACCAGTGCCCGCCTCTAGACCACAGAGATTCCCTTTCAGCTGCTCTGGGCTAGGGTCCCATCCCTGCAGAATAAAGACTCAGGGACCCTTAGGGCTGTAGCGAGTGAGGCGGTGGGGTGGGGGTGGGGTGGGGTGACAGCGATGAGGTGCTCAGGCATGGCTCTTGTGATGGTCCAGGGGAGGAACTGAAACAGGTGAGCACCGTGGGGTGCAACCCACAGTGCCTGTGACTATTCACTGTCCCAGCTCTGTCTATGGCTGCTTCCTCCTGTTTGATGAGCTGTCCCCAGTCAAAGAAATATTGTAAAGACTAATTTGGGGGGGATAATTGGTCCTTTGAAACAGATAGATGCAAGCTGTTTTATATTACTGTATTATTTTAAACCAGGTCTGTTTGCTCCATTGCTAAATGACTTGGTGTGGAACAACTCCCTAGAACAGTGGTTCTCAGCCTTCCTAATACCTCCTAATGCTGTGACCCTTTAATACAGTTCCTCATGTTGTGCTGACCCCCAACCATAAAATTATTTTTGTTACTACTTCATAACTGTAATTTTGCTATTGTTATGAATCACAATGTAAATATCTGATATGCAGGATGTATTTTCATTATTACAAAGGGGTCGCCACCCACAGGTCAAGAACTGCTGCCCTAGAAGGTCACTCTGGTCTGTTCATGTACTAAATGAAAAAGCCTGAAGGGCTAATTTCTTTGTTAGCCGTTAAAAACAACAAAGTCATTCTCTTTCAGCTTGTCAAGGTCCACAGGAAATCAAGTTGTATCTGGGCCCAGTGAAAGGAATAGTAGGGGTGAAGGAAAGCACCCCTTCCCTGGGCCAGTCTCTCTGCAGCTCTTCCTTCTGCACAGTGTATGGTTTGGGGTTCAGCCCTGAAGTGTATGGGGCGGGGCTCAGTGAGGCCTCTAACCCTGAAGCATGGGGGCGATTGGCCTAGTGTGGAAGCCAAGGTGGAATAAGGCCTTTTTTTTTTTTTTTGAGACAGAGTCTCACTTTGGTGCCCAGGCTAAAGTGCTGTGACATCATAGCTCTCAGCAACCTCAAACTCCTGGGCTCAAGCAATCCTCCTGCCTCAGCCTCCCCAAGTAGCTGGGACAGCTGGGACTACAGGCTCCCGCCATAGCGCCCAGCGAGGTTTTCTATTTTTGTTGAGATGAGGTCTCACTCTTGCTGAGGCTGGTCTTGAACGCCTGAGCTCAAGTGATTCTCCTGCCTCAGCCTCCCAGAGTGCTGGGGTTACAGGTGTGAGCCACTACGCCTGGCCTTATGGAATAGGGTGATTAGAAGAATGAGTGCAGACATTTCTATTTCATCCTTTCAAGCCAATTCTGCGACAGCGTATCTCATAGTGCTCTGGGGTTTCTTTCAGACCCGAAGGACTTTCTGGCTTCTCACGCCAATGGACTGAGTGCAGGCGGTGCGCTGAGCCTCTTGCTGCCGCCCTGTATCCTCCTACCACGTTTCCTCCAAGAAGGGGGAGCCGCCTAAGTGCACAGACGCTCCCTCCTGACGGCTCCATTCCACCACTCGGGAAACATAGTGTCCCCAGCAGGAAGCCCAGGGCCGGCACATGGACATGGGTACCCCCTTTAAATTTCTATGCTGTAAATAATGTATATATTTTTAATTTACTATAAACTGAAGCATCCGGTGAATAGTTTTATTAATATTTTTATCGTGTAGTAAACATTGTCATTAGAGAGCCTTTCTTGCTTCCCTGAGCCTTATTTTGAGGTCTATATTGAAATGAGTGTGAATACCAGGGGTGGGCTAGTTTACACACACGGGTCAGGCTCATCACACAACAACTCCCACACCACTAGCTTGTTCGCCTCAGTATTCAGGCCCCTGGGAGGGGGACAGGGCCAGGTGTTTGGAGGCAGACACCCTGGCAACCCTCTCCTTTTCTCTAGGATAGTCGGTACCTTCCTGGGATGATCACAGCTCCACTAAAGAGGAAGCTTTACACAGCTATGACTCAATAAAAAAAAAAAAATAAATTAAAAAAAGAGGAAGCAGCTGGAACAGAACTCATTGTGAGGCAAGGCAGGGAGAAACCTTAGCCTAAGGAGGACCTGGCGAGCCTCCTCACCTCCTCACCTGAGTTACGCTTCCCTAAGGCAGACCCAGCTGGTGGGAGGAGCTGCACAGCCTTCTGCTATGCACACTCCCCTTTCCCCCTTGAGAGCATACGACTAAAGTATAGTATACTTCCATTGAGATTTTCAGCCTTTAAAATCCACTTTAGCTCATAAGCATGTGTAATACAATTATTGTTAAAATTCTATATTGTAAATTCATTTATTGGTGTACTGAACCTTTTTAACTATTGGCTTTGGAAATAAAAATTTAATATAATATTCAAATAAACGTTGGGAAGTAAGGTAGAATTCAGTAGACAGTTGGCTTGGAGTACATTGATTTATGAGAAAAATAGTTATTCAAGTTTTGAGGCAACTATTTCTAGGCAATAGTAATTTTTGACACCAAAGTTGTCTTTGAGTAGTTTCTCGTACATTCTGAGCAGTGTCTTCTACTTTAGTTTAATAACTGCAGAAAAAATGATGAACTTTGCAGATTTGTCCTAAGAACTTGAAGAAGTAAGAATGCTATTTGCAGGATTTGTGTTTACCAAATGCCTATCCTTTATACTTTTGTACCAGTCCAAAATGTACTGGAAAACATCAGCAGGTCAAAAGGACACACATCACCTTATTTTCAGTAGCTACACTTAGGAAACTGAGCTAAGGGGACAGTTCCACATTTGAAGGCTACAGCTGTGGTTAAAAGGAAAACTAAGAATCATTCAGTATTAGTATGACTATCTGGGTATAAACACTTATATCTACTTAAAATGTGTAAGTAGAAAATTAAGAATTAGGATTATGGATCCTTCTGGTAGAATAATTCTTGATTATATATAAGAAAACCAAAGTCATTTATCTATTTATCTATCATCTACTTACCAACTGAGAAGCCTTTATTTATCTAGCTCTGAAAATGGAGCTATTTGAAGGATAGAGAATTTGAGGATAAAAGGCATTTCCCTGTAAACTGCACCCCAGGTGTTCAGAGGGACAATTAAAAAGAAAAACTTCTCAGGAGACACAAGAGCAATCCTGGGCTCCAGGCTGAAACCGCCACATAAATGTGTCCCAGATCTTATCTGTCTCCTGCTGTTGAGGAGGACAGATGGAGACAGTTGTCCCAGGCATTATCTCCCAGCGTCATCCCTGAGATATTCCTTTCCATAGCCCTGGGTTCAGTCACTCTGACAGGCGGTGAGGGGACCTCCCTTCCAAGAGAGCATTCACCAGCTCTGTCCTTTCTTGCGTTGTTTATAAAAGCCCCTCTTTCCTTGCTAACTTTGCCCTGGCTCAGCCTCCTCCAGCGCATCCCAGAAAAGCAAAATCTGTCATCACAAGTCCCCACATGCCTTCTCTGAGGGAGCAGCGGGCACCCTGGGAGGAGACAGGAATGGCCGTTCTGCCTGCTCCTATGTCAGTTTCCTTTGGCGCTCAGGTAGATGTCTGCAGGCTGGGGAGCCCTCCACAATTCCCATACCTCCCCCGACCCCAGCCTGGATGCAAATAGTCTTTTCCTGGCTGGAAGGATTCAGAAGCAGCCTCTGGATGTATTTCCAATGCCTGTTGTCTGGAAAAACCACTCTGGCACATGCAACCAGATACTGCACAAGCAAAAGTTTCTGGGACTGGGACTGGCTTTTCTATAAAATTCACATTGGAATATTTAAAATTAAGTTTGATAAGTTTTACATGAGGTTGCTGTGAACTAGGCTGACTCCACTACACTCTAGACTGGGCAACAGAGTGAGACCCTGTCTCCAAAAAAACAAAAAAAGGAGGAAGCTGCTTTTATCCTCACAAAGCCTTATCGCACAGCCTTAGGAGGAGGAGCCAAGCCACACCATGCCCTGTCACACGGAAGCAGAGGGTGTGGGGGAGGTGTCAGGAGTGTGGACAAGAGCCTTTATTGTGGTCTCTGGGGGAAGGAAGGCGGGGGCAGTTTGAATAATTTTATCAGGCTCTGGTGCAGGGGTTGTCCCTAGATGCCTGGTACAGTCTCCCCTCGCTCCTGCTGCCTTATGACTGACCTGGGTGCTTCCAGGAGTGGCCCTGTGTGGCATGAGGTGCCCTGTCCTCTTGGGTCTGGGAATGTGACAAACTATCTTTCAATGGCCTTGCCGTACCTACATAGTAATGAAGGGTTAGGCCTTGGTGCCCTATTCACCATGGCGCTAGGAACGGTCAAAGTAACTTCACTTTGAAAATGTTTGTCCTAGGTCTGACCTGGGCAGCGTGGCATAGTATGAATGCACGCAGCAGCAGCGACTCTGGTGTTTCTGTAGTAAGTTCTTGTTTGCCTGCACAGTTAAGGTATATTTTCATTAAAGACACGACCACCAAGGCAGTTTCAACATATGTTCCAGACTACCTGACGCCAACCATCAGCCACACGTGACTGTGAGGGGACAGGCTGTGGTTAGGTGATGGTCTGAACGTAGAAAGTCCCAGTGGTTGACAGGATCAAGAATGACCGAATGAGACAAGTACATGATTGGTGGCTGAGGCGAACATTGCCAAAGAGTTTAAAAGAACACATACAAGTGTAGAAGCAGCTTTAGAAGGTGAGGGGTTATTTCAACCCTCTCTCCATGCTCGAGCTGTTTTCTATCAATAAACTCTTTCTTTTGATATTTATCATTTAGTCCATGACCAAATTCTTTTTTTTTTTTGTAGAGACAGAGTCTCACTTTGTCCCCCTTGGT